>JARHVA010004539.1:182500-412500 GCA_037957365.1 Torreya grandis
TCAAAGGGAGACTCTAAAGAAAATTTTAGTGATTTTAGGACTATTTATATATGTAATACAGTCTATAATATTATTTTTAAGGTGCTGGCATTAAGACATAGGAAGAATTTGGTTTTTTTGATTTCAGAGAAACATTCAAGATTTATCCCTGGTATAAATATTTAGGAAAGTGTGATTATTGTGCACAAAATTATTCATTCCCTTTTGGTTTCTCACCAAAAGTATATGATGTTAAAACTTGACATCATCAAAGCTTATGATAGGGTAACTTATTGTTTCCTACTTAAGATTTTAGATAAATTTAGTTTTAACAAACCTTGGTGTAACTGGATTTTTAGTTGTATTTCTAGTTCAAAATATTCCATTCTTATAAATGACAGTCCAACAAGTTTCTTCCAAGCTTCAAGAGGTATTCACCGAGGTGATAATTTATCCCCCATTTCTTTTCATTTTGTTGGCTGATACTTTAGGCAGAGTGGTGAAATCTACTAGGACACTCCCCTACTACATGGTATTCAGGTGTCTATAGGTATTGATAATCTGATACATCAATAGTTTCTTGATGATACTTTCCTTTTTGGCCAAGCATCGATTAGGGAAGTTCAAAATTTCAAACATATTCCATCTAGCTATGAATTTTCTTGAGGGAAAATGGTTAATGTTAATAAATATGAAAATTTCTTCCTAAACTACTCTGAGTAAGTGGAACAAGTGATGTCCTTAGTGCTAGGCTTCATTATTGGCAAACTTCCTTCTAAATACATAGGGGTCCCTTTTTTCTCTGGTATCTCACACTCAATTCATTAGGAGGGTTTGTTCCAATGATTCAAAAGTTTACTATACTCATGGAAAAGTAAATGGCTAACTCTAGCTAGTTGCATCATGCTCATTAAATTGGTCTTGATCACCATTCCAATCTATTACCTCTTAGCTATTCAACCCCTTAATCACATTGTTATGCAAGTGAATACGATCATGAAAAACTTCTTATGGAAAGGATCATAGAACCAAAGGAAAATCTCACTCTTGAAATGGGAAAGGTTTTGTAAAATTAAGAAAATGGGATGTGCTAGAGTCAAGGATTTGAACCTCCAAAATAGGGTGCTTGAAGCAAAATTGGTTTAGAGCATGGTGTCCAAATTAGACGCTTTATGGGATAAGGTGATTTAAAGAAATTATTTATCATTATATGATCCTTGGAGTATCACTTCTATAGTAAACACCCCCCCCCCCCCACAAAAAAAAAAAAAAAAAAAAGACAAAAAAGATCTCATTTATAGAATTTTCTCCTAAAATGTAGACCTATTATTGTCAAGCATGCCTCTTGGACTATTAACAATGAAAGGACTACAAAATTCTAGGATGATTTATGGAATGGCAAAAATCCATTCACCAAAATCCACATGTGTATAATGCTAAGGGTATTCTCACTATTTCTTGGGCTACCTCAATGGAAAACTATGTTGAATTGCTAGTCAACTATGGCTTGGCTTTTTGGGGTTGGAAAAGTATGGATGGTTTGACCATTCTAACGAACCAAGTGGCCCAACTATTTGATTGCTTTAAAAGTAATATTTTTTTTCTAAATGATAAGGTTGATACCCTACACTATATTGGGGCCAAATCATGAATTTATAAAGTGAATCTCGGATACCAAATGGCTGATGCCACTGATGATTTGATGTCATAGGTGGGATGATTTTTTGGGATAAAATTGGATTCCAGAAGGATGGGGATTTCACTTGGATTGTAGTTTAGGGCCATATTTTAACTTAATACAAACTTATTAAGATTGGTTTCATTGGTCTATCTTGGTGGTGTTTCTATAGAAATGATGAAAAAATGATAAATCACCTACTCTTTGCTTGCCCTTTCATAACCTAGTGTTGGATTTGGCTATATGACAAGTTGGATTGGTCTTGGGATTTCCTTTTGATGCTACTCATAGCCTTTTAATCTCAACCTATTAGAAACTATAAAAACTCACTCTTTATCTTATGGTGGGTTAGCCCTACAATTTTGGTCTGGTCACTTTGGAAGGAAAGAAATAAACACATCTTTGAAGGCAAAGAAAAGTCTCCCCCTATGATTCTTAAATAAATTGAAGTTTTTATCTCTGAATTCATTTCTTCTTAGGTTAAAAGGTAAAATGGCCACCTTTCAAGCTGGGATATGATGATGTATTCAAAATGGAACTTTATCTCTCTCCCCCTATTAATGGGTAAACTATAGTTGGGAAAAAATTAGTAGGCTTGAAAAGCATGATTAGACTCCATCACCTATAGGCTGGTTCAAAATCAATTTTGATGGAGCCTTCAAGGGGAATCTAAGAGCTTTGGGAACTGGTTGTATTATTTCAGATTTTAATAGATCTCTCATCTAAGTAATGTCTATAAAACTCCAAGATGGTATAAACAACAAAGAGAAAGCTCAAACACTTGCTAGTGGGATTTATTTAGCAAATTTATGTGACATTTTGAAGTTGATTATGGAAGGGGATTCTCAAGACATTCTCTCTGCTCTACAAAAGAAAGCAACCACCTCCTAGGACATAGAAAACATATTTTCAAAAACCTAGGAGAAATTGAAGGTTTTCTCTTTTGTGGATTCTAACCATTGATTTTGTGAAGCAAACATGATAGTTGGTTTCATTACGAACTACAAAATTGACCAAGTCAAAGCTTGTCAGGTTGATAATGTGAGGGAGGTATGGGAATATTTCCCATCCCTCTCCCTAATCGAGTTGGGTTTATCCTTTGTCACCTTTCTTCCATTTTTTGTATTGATTTTATCAAAAAAGTAATTTAAAAAATTAGCATGTTTAGATGTGAGCTTTTTTAGTTGTTTATTTCCACTATTAGAGTCAATTTTGGTGGTAATCACCCAAGTGAAATCCTTCATCATTATCCTACCAAACACCCCTCATAAATATTTATTGATTAGGGATGTTAATCATTAATGTATCAATAGATGTTTGATTGGAAGAGATGGTGGTCATACACAACACATGGGAGTCAAGAGACTTCTCTCACTCATCATAATTTCTTGGTTACCTCAGCTCATTTTTGTATTCCAATGGGAATGTTTTGACACCACCTTGCCCATTCCTAGTTCTAGTAGTTGTCAATGTTATTAGAGCATTTTTTCATGGAGAAAATCATAGAAATTGCCTTGGCTACCCCATGTATTTATGGCGGTATCAAGGTGTAGGAGATTGCTTTCAATGGTCTAATTTTGAGAGCCCATTTGAAGCATATATTTTGGATGCCATTAGAGGTTGACTTTAAAATGGTTGTGTGTGTCCTTGGATAGGATTTTCTATTTTAAGGCATCCATTACCATGTTAAATCTAAGATTATTGATTTATTTGCATCAAACTTGATGTATTTGGTGTTTGAATCAGAGGTGGTGTTGAAGGTGGTCTCTTTCTATATGTGGTCTAAGCACTGAGTAGGGTTAGTAAAGAAAATTGTTATGCATGACCTATCTCCTCTCCTTAATCTGTTATTTGCTAGAATGGATGGCCTTGGCCTTGTTCCTACGATGGCTTTTAGAGCACTGGAAACTCATTTTATTCTTTTCTTGATTTTTGTAGATGATTTGAGGAGAAAGGTTAACTCATAGGATCCCCTAGAAATGATGTTTCTATTTATGCCGCCCATGGCTCAATTGTAGAGCTCAATTCTAGAAATATCCCAACTAATAGAGAATTGACATGATAAGACTTGAGTGGATGTTGTGAAAAATATGGTTAAATGGGTCTCTAATGGTCATATCACTGCTCCTCATTGGTTCAATAAATCACGAATTTTAGATATTAGGTTGGATACCCCTATTGTCACCACCACCTTAGTGGAGCTTAAATCAAAGTGTAAAGTCCCAAGGAAGCTGATTAAGTATGAGGTCATGGGTGAGATGGAAGAAGACATTCACAAAGGATACGAGCTCATTTTCTTCGATGACATTGATGATGAGGTGAAAGCAGGTGTTAACTTTTGAGGCTTGTATGCATCTTTTCTACTTTTGGTCCTTTTTGTTGGTCCTCTATTGGTCTTGGTTTTGGTGTTTAGGTTTAATGATTTTTTAAAAATGTTTCCCCTCATTTATTGGGTATTTTGGTTTGTCTAGTTGTGGTCAGCCTTTTTTGTGGTTGTTCTATTGTCTGGTATATACTTGTTTGTCTATTTTCTGTAAAACTCTTTCCTTTTGGTTGGGGGCCTAATCAAACCTCATTTTTATCTAAAAAAAATATTATGGTTTATTTTATTGAAAATGGTGATACACATAAATTTATATTTAATTGAAATGTGAAGGTCTTCAAACCATTTATTAAACTTTATTTTCATGATATAAATTAAAATGTCATCAAGTTTTTAATACAAAGGACACATTTGCTTTAAAAGATAAAATTGTAATACTTGAAA
This sequence comes from Torreya grandis, assembly GCA_037957365.1. Classification (NCBI taxonomy): domain Eukaryota; kingdom Viridiplantae; phylum Streptophyta; class Pinopsida; order Cupressales; family Taxaceae; genus Torreya; species Torreya grandis. The sequence continues at coordinate 186,925 of JARHVA010004539.1, forward strand.
ATATTTTTTTATAGATTGAAAACACATAAAAGAGTTAAATTTTTTAATTTCACATTAGTAAAATAAGATTTGGTGTAATTTGTGATAAAAAATTTAAAAGACATCAAATTTGGAGCAAATTTCATTACCAATCTTAGTGCTAGTCACATCCTAATGCACACACATCCTAATGGATTTTGCATTAGGAAATTATTAATTTTAACCTATGTTCGCAATTGAAAAAACCAAATTAACACATAATGTCACAAATTTAATAAAAAATATACTTTTGTTTGATTGTTTCCTTTTTCAAAAAGTGCATCTTTAGATTGTTTTACTTGATCTTAATGTCTAAATTTCAAACATTGATCGACAATTAAAGATATTATTTATATTTGATGAATTCATGGCTAACATAGAAAAACATTATACGATCCATTAGTGCCCACTGAATGAAATAGAGTTTCAATATGCTTTGGTCTCAATCTAAGAGGTATAATAACAAAACCAAGAGGTTCCCTTATAATAACAACATATCTTTTGATAACTTTAAGAGTATATGGTAAGTCATCCATGCTAAGTCTATGCGTATGAATAAATTAATTTATGCAGGTTTGAGCCATTACCAACTATTATTCCATATTTTTATTTTCCATCTATATATAATCATATAAATTATGATCCACCATATGATTTATCATGTGGAATATCTTCTTCAATAATTTTTTTTGAGTAAATGTTGCTTTCTTCTTAATGAAATCAATTACTCTATCAACACCCTCAATTGGATGTTTTTTATTATAATTTAATAGGTATATATTTTTTACTTTAGTTTGTATACCATATGGACTTTATTATTAATGGTTGATTCCTCTTTGTAACTAGATGTTTCAATTTTCACATGTTTCAATTTTCACACTTGGATATAAAAGAATACCATTTAGTTGAAATTTAACATTATCAATTAAATCATATATATTGTTTTTCAAAGGGATCCATCAATTTATAGAGTTCTCTTGAATTTTATTAATATCAAAATATTTAACAATAGTATTTTGGTAGCAAATTTATTTTTTGATGATATAGTAATCATATCGTATTTAAGTAACTTTAAAAAGATATTTTGTGGATTTTCACTTAATATTTTAAATTTTATGTTTTCCTTTTGTTAATGTAAAAAAAAACATTCTTATATCGTTGCTCCATGGAATTGACTTTCATCTTAGCATTATTCTTAGTTAAAACTCATGGTCATTACTTGAGCATATTTTTCATTAAGAGTTTAGATTCAAAATTTTTAATTATATAACAAATTTCGTTAAAGGATTGATAAGTTTTGAAAATTAATTTTTCATTGACAATATATAATAAATTATAGATAAAAAAAGTTTTAAAAACTCACTATTTAGTATTTGATAAGTAATCTTAGTTACCATTGCTTTGAGTCTAAACCCATAACCTCTAATGTATTTATTGGATGCTTGTTGATGTTGAGATAATTAAATAAATATAATCTTTCAAGCAATATTGATTTTAGGATAAACAAAAATTAATCAGAGGTGTAAATGGATTTATGGCTCTACATGTTATAGTATAAAATCAATTAAGGACATAGTCACTAAAGCTTCTTAAAACCAATCGAGTTAAAAATTTATATCATGAAAAATGTCTAAAATAGAGATATCAAGTGATTGTATATAGTGATAGGGGTGTTGTTTTCCATTAAACAAGATAAATTTAGGTGCAATAAAATGAATTAGATAAGGAAAAACAAGTACATCATGAGCCAAAGGGTAACAAGAAATGACCCTACAACTTGGCTTTTAATACCATTGAAAAACCTATTAAATTTGTTGAGAATCATATAATGTATGCATCATATTGATCACCTAAAACTTTTATATATGAATATAAGGAGAAGAAGTAGCGAAGACTGATATGAAAGAAATTTTGAAAAACAAAGAATGGTTAAATTAAATAGATTGTAGAAGCATGAAATAGTATTGAAAAAGTTTTAAAAAAAACTAAAACAGTTTTATATGTTAAAAAAATCAAAATTTGAGAATAATCATTTTAAAATTATAACGACATAATATTTTAGAAAAATCAAAATTTGAGAATAATCATTTAAAAATTATAACGACATAATCATTTTCAAAAAGTTTTAAAAAAAGCACGCTCCTCCCACAAGATGGAAGTGGCCAAATATTTACACAGCGACCGGTCTAAAGAATTATTTCTGGCTAATCCATTCAACCAGATGAATGTACAGAGTGCAGTGTAATCAAAGCAACCCTGCAGTTGGACTTGGTGATACATGCAGCAGAACATGTTATTTGTTTCTTATTTTGTTGTACTCATTATCACATTTCTATGTTCTTTGCTTTTGGCGTCAGATATTGAAATGATGGACCGCTTGGAATTATGGCGATAGTTTGTAATGGTAAGGTCGACCATTAAATTGGTCTAGCAGAAGTTCTATATGTAATTTAGATTAATTTTTTTTTCAATGAAATAGATCTTATATTATTAATATAAATATATTAATATTTATAGGATTATTATTAAAAGAAAAATCTGGTAATAAATATGTCTCAACAATATATTTAATTTAATTTAAAAAATACAAACTAAATCAAAATTTAAGAAACAAAGAAATAATTTAGACCAAGTTTAAAAAGTAATTAAACAAAAACAAAATACAAATTTAAAAAAAAAAATTATAATTAATTTTATTTTTTATTATTATGAAATGTGGAAACATCAAATTTCTTATTAAAAAAAAATGTTACCAAAAAAAAAAGGTTTATATTATTGTTATTGTTGTAGTATAAACATTACACCTCTTTTTGTGAGTAAACGATGTTAAAATTAAATTGGTGTCACATCCAAGTAAATTATTTATGGGAAAGTGGGTTTTCATAAAAAATGCAATACATCTATTTGTATATAAGTAAATAAATTTAATTATTTAAAACAATAAAATCATTTTTAGTTATATAAATAAATTCATCTTACAATAAATGAAAAGAGAGTATTTTAGAAGAATATATGATTTCACATCAATTTACAAGGAATTGTTGGGTGCAAACAATAAAACTAAGGTTTTTAGGATAAAAAAATTAAAATATAGAAAAATTGTGGTAATAACAATTGCATGTTTGAATTTTTTGTAAACCAAGTTTGTATATTACATTTTTTTTATTGACCACTGTTTTATGTAGTGATCTTAAGTTAAGAACTAAGGATTGAGGGGTATCCACTCTACCAAAATCGTCTAGTACATAATCCCAACCTCATTCCTTTTTACGTGTTAGATTTTGCTAGCAGCAAATAAATAAAAATTAAAAATTTCAAAAACCTTATTCACTTTATTTATTTATAAATTCTTAGAAAATTGATCTCCTTTAAAAAATTGAAAGGGGAATCATATTTAAAAACTTGAAATAAATGTTGGATGTATTCTACAACTTGTATTATTCTTATTAGGCCCTTTGAAATAAATATTGGATGTATTTTACAACTTGTGTTATCTTATTAGGCCCTTAGAATGCTCGTAAAATTTTACGATTGACTTGACAAGTATCATGCAAGTTTAATCAGATAATCCGATGATTATCTATTACCTACTCATAACATAAAATGGATAAAGTTGGGTCCATTTTATTGTCGACATGGTACCTTTCCAAGCTTGCAATTAACTTAAGAAAACTTTGTGTATTGTGATGTGGAAGACTCTTATAGACGAAAGAAAATGGGGAAAAAAGTTTTAAAAAGAATGAACTATTCTTAATTATTATATTAGATAGCTATATCAGGTGCAATGACTTCAAATAAATAGGTTCAAAACTATAAATTTAGATTCGATTTAGTAGCTGAAAATTAATTATATATATATATATATATACTAAACTAGATTTAAATTTTTACATATTAAATTTCATATGCATTTTTTAATCTATTTATTTAAGGTTATACCACCCTATATATATATATATATATATATATAATATTTTGATAAGCAATAATTAATTAAAATGATAAAGAATGATGAAATAGTTACATACTATCATAATTTTAGGTTTATGAAAGTGTAGTCATGGTTTGGAAATGACGTCTCAACTTTGCATTATGAAGGTTAGAGTGTTGATCATGCAGAAACAAATTTAGTGCATATTTTGTTAATGTTGAATATGACTTAGTACGGTCGCCAAATTGGTCCCTATGCTATAATGGATGAATCTTTATTTTTTTAGAAAAAATATATATTATACCATGTTTTGGATTCTAATTTTTATTGTGTAGGTGCAATGTTGGATATCATACTCTTTCATATATTTGTTCCTCATAATTCATGGGTAGAAAATATGATTTAATTTATTCTTCTCTTGACCTAGTTCACCTCAAAATAAAAACAAAGATAAACAAAGATGGGTTGTGATATAATAAACCAAAAATTAATTGCAACAACATATCTTGCATGCTCAAAGTTGGCCTTATGTAGTTCAATGTTGTGTAAATTGAATATGAAGTAAAGCCTTCAACCTCATCTTCCCCAAAAGTGACAATGTAACCACATGAACAATCACCTAAACCCTATTTTATTATAAGTGGAGGATGTAAAACTAGATTGAAATAATGAATGACCAATGTTGGGTGAATGATCATTTTCCCTCTCAAGTGTGAAAAATGATGTGATCAACGAAGGATCTAACTTAAGGAAGGTTCTCTATCTGATTCTCATAATTTACACTCTCCTTAATAAATGAACAAGGAATTATATCTATGTGTGTGTGTGTGTGTGTGTGTGTGTGTGTGTGTGTGTGTGTGTGTGTGTGTGTGTGTGTGTGTGTGTGTGTGTGTGTGTGTGTGCGTGCGTGCGTGCGTGCGTGCGTGCGTGCGTGCGTGCGTGCGTGCGTGCGTGCGTGCGTGTGACTCTTTACGAAATGAAACATGTTATATCCAACCATGGAAATTCATAATATGAAACATCAAAGGCATGGGAAATCATGCCTTCAAGGAGGCATGACCCATACAAATACAAAGGACAAATTTGGCCACCACTGACTCTTCACAAGCTATATTTGAGAGTTCCCTTATAGCTATCAAATTTATCTTTAAAGTGATAGATGTCTACAATGGGTGTATGTAGTTTAGCTAATAGAAAAATAAGGATAATTTTTTTGAATGGATACATGCTAAAAATATCTAGAAGGCTCAAAGACAGGACAAATAATAGTTTGTGGTAGGAATTGTAATAAAAATGGTCAAATAAACACAAGTGAATCAAGTATGAAAAAATAAGTAAAATGAATTATGAAAATTGGTATAATACCAAAATTATGTGTCTAAAATCACATAATAGAGATAATGTAGTTCAAATTTACATATCTACCTCATAGTGTCTTGACTTTTTTAGAATGAAATGACTCCATCTTTGCTTTTGAGCCCATGCATAGTTTTAATTCTCATAATAATGTTAATACCCAATACTTAATCTGCTATCAAAAAAATATATTCTGCATTATCTCATATTTCATAAATTTATAAAATTAAACCATTAATCATATGTTGAAATTAAAACATTAGTGATTCTAAACAAAGGTAAAAACAAATAGTCCTTATAATAACCACCTCTTACAAACCACTCAATAGGTACATTGAATGATAGGAATTGTGATCATTCACTTAAACTTTCTTTGTCAATTTTATAGAATTGGCATTCCTAAGATTCAATATCACATTTATATCTATTAGGATCTTTGAACCCAAAAGAGTAAATGATCATGCAATGGTATTGAGATTATCCTTGAAAGCAATTTTTTGTTTGAGTAGTAAAAGTATTCCATGTAGGCCACTAATGAATTATTCAACTTATAACATCTATGCCTTTATGTTCTTAGTCAACATGAGAGGATCAAGATTCACATCAAAACATAGAGTTGTGGATGAATATTTTCAATGGAAAATAGATATATTTTCATAGTTTGTATGGAAGAATAAATAAATAAGGATATATAATAAAAATTAAAATATATAATAAATAATATCGAATGGGTTTAGTCCATTGATATAATGATAATAAAATTACATTCTCATACCATCCACCAAACTACAAACCTCATTAAGGGAGAGGACTAAATAATTATGTACCTTAACTTCGTACCTACGTGGTGTACAAACTATGCCACATCAACACATAAAATTAATATTGATGGATAGCTTTATGACTCTAATTTTAGTTTATAGATTTATAGAATCTAATGTGGCAGTATGGGCCTATGGTTTTGATTTACATGAAAGGGGTAATTATAGTGTAGTTTTGGTGATCCAACTAATTGGTGATGTTAACATCACCAATAAAAATTTAAGTTGGCAACAAAAAATGAACATTTAAACTCTAGTTGATAATTTGCATCTCATGCAATGAATACACTTAGTTCAAGGTGGTTAGGCATTAATTCCTCACCACCCTATAGTTATTACCCACCACTATGCATTTAATTCACTAATCATGATGTTATTTGACATCGACCTTCTCACACCTTCAACCCCATTGGGCCATCACATTGCATGCACACAATTTTTAAAGGGAAGAGGAGATGGAGGGTTTTGGAGACAACATGATGTGAAGAGTAGTAGTTGTTGAATGATTACTTGTCATTCATTTCCATCATTACGTATAGGTGAGGTTTTTATACCTCACTAAGGTTGTAACCCAAATTATTTAAAAAATGTTAATATTGTTTTGATTGTTTATTTAAAATAAAATAATTTTGCTTTTTTATTTTTCCATCATTCCTCACATTCTTAAACTATATTTAATTTTAGTGTAGTCAATTTGTAAATCATTCAAAATGAGATAAGAGACTAGTGATTTTTAATAGTAGTGTAATGGAACTAATAACATGTAGTCTACAAAATAGTAGTTTAAGGGAACTATAGAATATTAAACAAATAGAACGTAGTCTACAAAATGAATACACTTGGTTCAAGGTGGTAAGACATTGATGTATCACCACCCTCTAATTATTACCCACCACCACACATTTTATTTTCCCATCACCACACTATTTGATGCTAACATTCTTGCACCTTTGTCTATGCCAAGACATTACATTACATTCATGGTACTATTGAAGGGAAGAGGAGATGGAGGGTTTGGGAGATGAGATGATGGGAAGAGTAGTAGATATTGCATGATTGCTTGTCATTGATTTTCATCATTGTGTATAGGTGAGGTTGTTCATGCCTTTTTAAGGCTATGACCCGAATCATTTAAAAAATGTTAATATGGATTCAAATATTTGTTTATTTTTTTTATTTTTTCGCTTACTGTCATTTCTCACATTATTAATCTATAGTTAAATTTAGTGTAGTCTATATGTGAAACATTCAGAATGCATGTGTTTTATTATTGAAAAGAAGAGCAAATGGAGGGTTTATGTGAATGGTGAGATTTGCATGCTTTACAAGTGGTATCTAGTTTCACCATTTCTATGTGTTATTTGCCTACTCTATTTACTTCAAAGCTATTTTTACCATCTCTCTTTTATTTTGAGTGATTTTTGCTTGCTATATTTATTTATGCCATTTGTAAGTGCTATTTACCTACTCTATTAGCATGCTCTCTTTGCTTCCACCATTTTAAGTGTTATTTTCCTACTCTATTTGTCTAATCTCTTTGCTTCCATAATTTTAAGTGTTATTTACCTACTCTATTTATTTTTATCTCATTGCTATTTGCACATGAGTTTTTTTATATGCCCCTAAGGCTATGACCCAAATGGTTAAAATTTTTAGAATATGGATTGAAATGTTTGTTAAAAAAAGAAGCAATTTTATTGATTTGTGTGAATCCTTATTTGAATTCTCATATTATTAAATTTTTATTTTAATTTGGTGTAGTCTATCTATGAATCATATGGAATGAGTATATTTTAATTTATTTCTACCCCACTCAAATTGAAAGCTCCAAGTTTTCTTTTTTAGTATTATATGTTTATTTATTTTGACCTTATGATAAACTGGTCTAAGCAAAATGGATGGGAATTTGAAGTTAACTTATGTAATAAGTAGCTATTGTGATTTGGGTTATATAATTGCAATCACTTTATTATCACTAAATAAGCATGAATAATATCATCCATTTTGGTGGGTTCTATAAAATGAATAATATTGTAACAACAATCAATTGTATGAATGTAATTCATTCAAATAAGCAGTTGATTTATGTGCATGAAATGCACTCAAACAAATATCCTCTTGTCATACAAATCTCTATGTTGGGAATACATGCATAGAATGGATTGAGCGCTATTAGTTTAAATTTTAAAAATACACTTTTGGTGCCCACTTAAATTTATGTAATTCTTTCCTGGGCTTGTGGAATGCACTATGAGAATAATTTTTTGTTGACTATATGAAGCAATGGAAGCCACCTTATAATAAAGTGAATGCGTTGGTGACAACATTATTATTTTTGTCTACAAGGACTATTTAAAGTCGTCCCATAATAAAGGAGTTTGTACCACTACTACATGGTTACTTTCAATCCTCCTAATAGTTAATGAAAACCCTTAGTGATTCCATTAATAGATCACCTTTGTTCTTCCCCTCAACATAATACACATTCATATGATAACTATTATGAATTACATATCTCAGTAAATTGGTCATTACTATGAGTTTTCACGTTATAATTATATGTGGTTTAACAGGTCTATGGCTCTTCATTAGTTACTTTGCCATTTGTTGTTTATTATGGATTTAAATGTAAGATTTTTTAACCTCACTAAAGCCATGAGCCAAAGTGTCTTAATGTTTGTAGTTAATTATTTAAGTTTTCCAATTAATTTTTATTATAATTAAGCATGAATAATATTTTAAGAACAATCATTTGCATGAATTTAGTTTTTACAAAAATATGTTTTCAATTTTTTGTATGCATTGTTTATCTTTGTTATTCATCTATGAGTTCAATATAAATAATGCTATGTCAATGTGAATGATAAAAGTGTCAGTAGATACCAAATGTTGGACAACTAAACTTTAATTAGTAGTTCTCATTCCATACTATGTAGGCACCCTATTCAAGGTGCCAAAGCAATATGTTATTGTTTTGATCACATGGTGCTAATATCCAAATTTGTAGTACTTTTTGAGCATGATTAATCCTTTGATTTATTTTTGGTAAAATCTTAATTAGGAACTACATTTACGTAAGTGATTTTTTTTACAATATGATTCATGTTATCTATTACACAAGTTATCCTTGAATGGTTGATAATTTTTTTAAACCATAATTACTCATTCTAAATGATTCATAAATTGATTACATTGAATTACACTATAGTTAATACAGGTTCTTAGTCTTAATAGGGTATAAAAAACTCACCTATAAACAATATTTGTTAAAAAATTTTGAGGATTAATCATGTAATAAAATACTAGTGCAAATTGAAATTGATCCCCTAAAAGCTCTACTTGACTTGGTCTACGAAATCTCTGTGATTGCCAACCCTGAGACCTATACCGAATTCGTAATTTATATAGAAGTCAATAGAGATAAACCTAGAATACTTAAAAAATCATTTATTTCACTTCAGAGGTACATATAATCCCAATAATTATCTCTGAACCATAAATTTAATTCAACTACACTTATTATAGTTTAAGAATTCACAGAAAGATTCAAAAATCGACAAAATTATTTAATTTTATGTAACATTGGAAGCCATATTCACATTTTTATAATGCATAATTAGGTATAAATATGTTTACCATTAGAGTAGAATCAAAATTAAAATAAAAGATTGTAGAAACTAGTTTTATAATAAAAGTTATTGTTCAACTATTTTGAATATTAATTTAATATTTTTGGTAAGTCTTCACGTTTTCTTCAATCATACAAGGACTTTGATTGGAGGATTAATGAACATCCAAAGACAAATAAATAGAAGATAAAATAGACGTATAGTTAGACATAAAATGTTGTAGAAATGACAAGTTCGTTTAGAAGTTTGATAATGTTATTGTATTAATAACATAGATTTTTGATTATTGATAGTAAATAAAATGACATATTATATTTGACAAATTATATAAAATTTAAGTTTTTGAAATCATTATTTATTTTTATTTATGTAAATTTTAAATTCAAATACGTATAATTAAAATATTATGTACTAATAATAATATAATATCTTGTATTCAGGGTAAAATTTTTTGATAAATTTGTGCAGAATACCAATCTTAAATATTGAGTACAAATATATTTGTAATTAATAAAAAATATATCTACTTTTTTATAAAAATAGATTTGGAGTTAAACCCACAGCCTCAAATAGCTTCTCAATTATAATTAAAACTTTCTCAACTATTAAAACCTGCTCAAATATTAGGTCCTCAAATGAAAATGATGGACCTCTAATGATAAAATTTCACCATTTATGATATACTCTTATACTTGTCTGCACGGACGCCATTTTGTAGAAGGTTTTAAAGCTTGAAAATGAAAGGAGCTTCTTATTATTATTATAACAAACAAATATTGTGTTTTTATGAGAAGAGATACATGCATGTAAGGTTGACAGAAATCATGATGGCCGTATCGGGTACAGAGAGCATGATCCTTTCACACGTTGGAAGTGACCAAATATTTAATCAGCGACCGGTCTAAAGAATTATTTCTGAATCTCAAGATGAATGTACAGAGTGAAGTGTAATCAATGTAACCCTGCATTTGGACTTGGCGATAAATACAGCAGACCGTGTTAATCGTTCGTTTCCATGTTCTTTGCTTTTTAGCGTTGGCATGCCACTTCAATTATTTCAAGAGTGACTTAGGGTGACGCGCCTCCACGTCGTTGTCAAAGGCCAAATTAATCTGCTCTTCATTTCGTAGACCTATTAAATAGGACACTATTTAATTGAAAATAAAAAGGAAAGTACTTTTCTAAGATCATTCATTATATTGAAATAATGGACCCCTTCAATCATGACAGTAGTCTATAAATGGACCCCTTCAATCATGACAGTAGTCTATAAATGGACCACTTCAATAATGACCAATACGAATACACATGACAGATTTGGACCCCACTGAACCTTTACTAGGTAAGATGATAAAAAATAACGATCAAAATCTAAAATAGATGTATGATAGAAATATCTAGAAGGCTCAATAATTGGAGGGAGGGTAATTTGTGGTAGGAAGTCTATTAAATATAGTTAAATATACATAAATAGATCATGTGATAAAAAACAACTAAAAAGTTCTAGAAAATTATTTGATAGTAAAATTATTTGTATAGAATTACATAGCAGAGATAATGAGTAGGAGATTTATCGCATTTTTTTTTTTTGGCTTTGTGAGAATGGAATGACTCCATTTTTTTAATATAAATTCATATGTAATTTTAATTCCCGCAACAATGTTGCTTATCAACTCTAAAGACATATAGATTCTAATGGTTTCACATTATAAAAATATATAAGATTTAACCATTAAATATATATATAGAAATTAAAACATTAGTGATCCTAAATAAGTAGATTGAATGGGATGAATTTTTTCCACTCACTTAAACTTTTCTTGCCTAATATTATAGCATTGACTTTCATAAGCTTCAATATCACACATGCATCTCTTACAATCTATAAACCCAAACGATTAAATGAGTCCACACTGGTATTCACCTTATATTTGAAGGTAATGTTGTTTTTGAGCAGTACAAGTATATCATGTAAGTCATACCTCTACTTTCTTAGTCAACAAAAAAGCACAAAAATTCATATCAATGACGATATAGAGTTGTGGCTTAAGTTTTTCAATGGTAAATAGATAAATTTTCATAATTTGCATGAAAAAGGTTATATATTAAAAGTAAAAAAATCAATAAATGTTATTGAATAGATTGTAGTTCAAAGATAAAACGATGATAAAAGTGTATTATCATATTATTCACTAAAGTATAAATTTCACTATATATCAAAAAAGGATGAAGTTGAGTAACAAAAATAAAATGTTAGGCCTCTAAAAATAAAGGATGTTTCACCATTTTCATGATATACTCATATCCTTGTCTGCACAAATGGTATTTGTCGCATGTTTTGAAGCTTGAATATCAAAAGATCTTTTTATTATTTATTTTTTTATAGGTGATGAGGATTGATGGGTCCCTCACCCATTTTATTGATACAAAAAACAAAAGGGTTATAAAACAACTAGGCAAAACCTAGAGTGCTTAAAATGCCACAAAAACAACCCCATCTTGAAGGGTGATAACAATCAAGAAATGAAAGATAAAAAATTGTTCATCCCTCTTCGCTCATACTATGAGAGTAGAGAGTCCTAGAAGAAGGTTTAGGGGTAACCAATGCTTTTTTATTCCTCTTTACAACAATCTAGTATGTTCTTTCTTGTGACTCGTCAACTCTGACCGTAGTTAGAACCCCAACTACTGAGTTGCTCAAGGCAACACCACCTATGTATAGTTCCATAAATAAACTAACCACTCTAGCCTCATATGAGGCCTTTTCAACTATCTATAAAGGATCCACATTCCTTTCTTAAATCCCCTCATTTGTTATATAAACTAGAACCATCTCCTTCAAGTCTATCTTAATAGTTTTCTACAAAGAAACACAAATCCTCTCAGACTCCATCAATCCAGGAGGGTCAATCGTGAGATGAGAATGGAGGGTATCTTTCCACCATGAGGATTCCATTTTTTGCTTGGAGATATGAAAAGTTGCATCATCATGCCCCGTATCAAAGCATTTTTGACATCTCAAATGAATCCCCTCTTAATCTAGTGTTTGAATCAAACACTGGTCCTTGAATTTTAATTCGATAGTTGTTGGAAGATCCTAGGAGGCGTCTAGGAAAAAAAGAATGTGAACAAAGGTAGTATGGTGAAGGTTTGAAGTAGAAGTGTCACTTGATATCCATTCACCCAAAGCATTACCAATAGTTGAAAGTCTTGAGTCTACCCAAAATTGAATTTGAAGATGTTGCAAGTGCACCGAAGTGGGTCTATTGGCAGTGAATTCCAAGAGGGGGTTGAACACTAATAACCAGGTCTTAATGAAAAGTGGATGTTGAGCCAAAATCTAGGTTTTATCAATAAAAATCTTACTTCAATCTTCCAATCTGTCAAAACTAACAATGAAAAAACCCTTAGCATGGGGGAATATCTCTAAATTGTCTACAATTAGTGGCCTCCATGAGTTTGAGACCGAAGTGTGCAACTCCGGTAAACTTGGCCAACATCAATCAAATCTACAAATTAAGCCTTTGTCATCAAACCATTTTTTTCTTCTAAAGCACCTTAGCAAGTGCTTCATCACTAAAGGAAACTGAGTAGTTGGTTTTGGTGACATGAATAGGCTTCAACTCTATAGAATTATCCCAACAAGAGACCACCTCAGTGAAGGATTTGCCCACTCCTTCCCTCAATCTTGACCCTGATAAAACCCTTAGGGGAGTGATGTTTGTTAAGAATATGTTGCTTCTATCGACAATGCACTACCATTCTTCCCCTTCTCAGACAAGCCTAGGTTACCTACAAACCTGGGTCCCAAATCTACCAAGCGTTTTCCGATGGGGCCAAAATAAGAGCCAAGGTATTAATAGAATCACCTGGGAGACCCATGAATCACCTCATGGCTGCTTCCTTAAGCGTATAAGGGAATAGTTTGAGTTTATGATTCTCAATTGTATAATCATAGGTTTGGCATAACACTTTGAACTCAAATAGGAATTGAATTGGATATTTTGAGGATTTACCCCTAAAAGTTGGCATATTTGTAGGTGAAATGTTCTTCATAGAGGTCTGATCTGCTACATCTATGACTGTAGGAAAGGAAAAGGTTCTGTCTTGTTACATTTGCATTCTATTTTCTTCAGGATTTTTAACATTTCCTTGATTATCAGCTATGCTTTTGGTTTCATGGCTTTTTCTCAACCTATATTAGAGATCCCACTTCTATTTTAGTTGTATGCGGCTCAAACCTAAAAGGGCGTCACACCCCTCCCGTCCCAAACGAGCCAACAACACTCTCCAACTGACAGTCAGACACTTACCCAGGGCACAACGGCTATTTCCTGCAGTCGAAATGGCCGTAATAGTATGCGTAGAAACCCTAGCTTCGGGATAATTTGCCATCACCATATTCTGAATTAAAAGAACTTGTTATTATTATAACAAACAAATAATGTGTTTTTGTCAGAAGAGAAACATGCATGTAATAGCATAGGCAGGGGGGAAACATGAAGGTCGTACCAGATAAAGGGAGCACGCTCCTTCCACAAGTTGGAAGTGGCCAGATATTTACACAGCGACCTGTCTAAAGAATTGTTTCTATAAATCTCATGCTAATCCATTCAAAAAGAGGAATGTACAGAGTGCAATGCAATACAATGCAACCTTACTGTTGGACTTGGCGATACAAACAGCAGAACATGTTAATTGCTTTGTTTTTTATGTTAATGTCAATTTCGTAACCTGTTTTACTCATTATCATTTTTGGAATCATCTCTATCCACTAAAAAAATCTGCTATGAACGTTTCTGTTGCTCTTCCTCTTCCTTGTCCTATTAAATATTATAATATTTAATTAAAGATAAAAAAGAATGTCCTCAGATCCATCATTATATTGAAATAATGGATCACTTGAATCATGGCAATATTGTGTAACGATGAGGTCGATTCATAACAAAATATTAGGAATGTGGATGTATCAAATCTCTTGTGAATGAAATGTGGAAATATCAAATCTGTTGTGAATGAATAACGTGAATTGGTTTATAAATTTTTTTCATATTTTTTAATTATTATTAAATTTAGAAATATCAATTTTTTTTCCATAGATAATATTAAAAGTGAAATTAGTCTTCTATTGAGTTATGAAGTCAAATATGTATACTGTTACCACATCCATGTAAACTGTTTTGTGAGAGAGTGGGTTTACATTAAAATGTCATACATTTATCTATACATATTGTAAACATATTTAATCATGTTGAAAATATTAAAATCAAATTTAATTATATAAACATATTCATTTTATAAAAATGACAAGATAAAGGTTTAGAATAATATATTGTTTTACACAAATTTAGAAGCACTTTTTTGAAAATAGACAATAAAACAAAGTTTTTTGGGGTAAGAAATCAAAACCCAGAAAACTTGAAATAATGATAATTGCACCCTCAATTTTTTTGGTAAACTAAGTTCATAAAATACATGTTTCTAGTAAATATAGAGTTAGTTAAAAATAGCTCAATAACATTATGCTTTAGATTTGGGTTTTTAAAAGTCTTTTTTAGTTTATTAAAATTTTGTGCAGATTTTTAAGATATTAATATTTAAGAAATTGAAATTAATGGGAAATTTGTTGTAGGACCTATGTCATCCTTATCATGGCCTTAAAATGTTTGTGAAATTTTGCAATCAACATAATAAATATATTGCATACTTAGTCAAGGAGTCCAATGATAATGCATTGTCTAATTTATATGCATTTATATGTTAGAATATTGTGTGTATGATGGAATAATAAATTATTTAGATTATTGAAGCTCTATTCCAAATTATTAAATTGATTAATTTTAACATAGTATAAATTAGATTTCTAACATATGTGGTTTCTATTGAGTGATATCTTTAAAGCATTAATAAATTTGTGTATTAATAGATTTTTTAAATTCAAATTTAGGCCCTATCAATATGAAATTTGATATAAATTAAGGAAGAGTATTGACAAGAAGAAATCTAAAATTCATGAGAAACATAAAAACAAGGGTCAATAGGGTTGGCCCCATTACAATACATTATATCTTTATAGGAAGGGAGTGGAGGCAAGAGAGAGAATTGGGAGAAATGGTACATAACAACCATATACATAAATAAAATATGTCTATAATAACTTAATCTAAACTAATAATATCTAGACATAAATTACCTTAAAATAATACAATTTTATGACCAAAAGCTATCTCAATTCTAAAATTTGATGTCTACATAATTTCACCCTATGGGGTATACTAAACTGTGTTCTTGAATCTCCTCCATTAAATCTAATGTAACTGCAACACCTAAAAATAACATGTGCATGTAGATAAATTTCCAATTGATTCAGAAAAACTAAAATTAATACATCAAGTTCTTTCGATGTAGATGACCCCAGAATTATGGTGACGATTTGCCTGGATGGTAGCTGCTGAGGACATTTGCAAATCTTGTCCCGCTGCATAGGAAATCCTTGTAACCGTGGATGCAACCCTTCTCGAAGAATCTGTTCTTGAACAAGGATATTTAGAGATGGAAATCCTTGATTATATATTCTAGTTAAATAAAAACCAGGGATAGGTTGATGCATCAGTGTTGCTGGAGGATTTCTACTAAGCCAATATGCAATTACATTTTCAGATCCTTTGATGTGTTCAACAGAAAAATTAAATTGATTAAAAAATGCTTGCCATCTAACATATTTACCGCAACCATCCTTCCGACCATGATCCTTTTCCTTAAAGGTCATAAATCTAGTACAGTTGGTAATTACAACAAAATGAGGCAAATGGAGAAGTTTTAACATAAACTTCTCTAAGCATTTCCTTACAGCATAGATTTCTTTATCAGAAGAAATCCATTTAAGTACATCAGGACTGAAAACTCCACTAGCGAATTCACAGATGAATTTTTTATTATTATGTACACAAACAAGTACTCCTCCCCATGCAATGTCGGAGGCATAAGTATATACCTTCATTTGGTCAGATTTTGGGATATGAAGTTCTGGGAGTGAAGCAACCATGGACTTGATTTTCTGAACAGCTGCTGTATGTTGTTCTTCCCAACAAAAAGCTTTCTTCTTCTGGAGAAGTTCTTGAAGTATAAACTTGTCTTCACCAGAGTTAGGATAAAAGCTATTTAGATAATTTAGTAATCTCAAAAATGCTTGAAGCTTATACTTATCTAGCCTCTCTGGAAAATTGATGACTTTCTCCTTAATATATGGCTAGATTTGCAACCTGGAATCTTGGATAATCATTCCAAGAAAATTGCATTCAGTTTTACACAACTGAATCTTTGTTTCAGAAAGTACAATCCCTGATCTTAAGCCAGTTGAAATAAATGGGAGAGATGAGTAAAATGGTCAGTCAAACTATTGCTGAAGCATAGTATATCGTCAATATATACACAAAGAAAGTTAGAAGTGCCTTGAAAAATCTTATCCATATGAGCTTGATAATATGCTGGTGCATTCATCAAGCCAAAAGGCATCACTGTCCACTAGAAATGGCCAAAAGGGTAGCTGAATGCTATCTTTTCCCTGTTAGCTTCTTTGACTCTGATTTGATAAAAGCCTTACTTGCAATCAAACTGGGAGAAGTATTTACATGTTGTGACCTTCTCCAACATATAGCTTTTATCTAGAATTGGATATGGAAATGGCTATGTAATAGCATTTAATGGTCAATAATTAATGACCATTCTTTTCTTTCCTCATTTCTGCTCAGAATGTTTGTTAACCATGAAAGCATAACAATAGAAAGGAGAAGTTAATTTCTCAATGAAGCCATTTGCCTCCAGTTCTTTGATCTGGACTTCCATATCGTTATAATCCTGAGTTGGTATTGGGATTTTCTTCCCAATCTTCATGTGCTTACCTTCGAGGATTTTTATGTCCATCTCAGGCATAGATTTAGACCAAAACTGTTGAGGGTTGTCAGAACACATAGTGGCTTTAATCTTATCTCCTATTTCTTCGATATCAGTTGGGATTATTGTTTGAGGTGTTTGAGTCATGGAGCTTGGAAATTGCTCAGTGGCATAAATGAGGTGAGGAATTTTAAGACTTTCATTTTCTATTGTGATCATGATACTCTTGGTGGTTGAACCATAGGGAGAGTATCTGTCAATAAAGGCACAACCTAATAGAATATCTACAAGCATTCTATCTAAAGAAAAAAAGTCAGCATGGAAGATTTTATTTTGGATCCGAAGGGTTTGCTGATGTTCATACTTATTGCAGATAAAATTGTTCCCTTGGACACTTAAGCTCTTATAAGCTAAGGCATCATCCAATGTCTTCCAATCATGGATGAGTTGTGATTTTGCAAAAGAGAGAGAAGCTCTTGTATCTAGCTGAGCATCTACTAGTCTACCATTTATTTCTAAGGTGATGAACTGAGCAAACTTTCCATTAATCAGCTGAGTTAAATAAGCTGGTTGTGGAATTTCTAAAGGAGGAATGCTAATACATACCAATTTTTGTCTCCTTGAATCCTGAACAAGGGATTGTTCAGTGTAGATGTCTTCTGATTCTGCTTCTTCTTCTTCTTGGAGGTTACTACATTCACCTGGGCAGTAATCCTGATCTGAGTAGAAATAACTTTCTACTTCATCATCCTCTTCTTTATCTTCTATGGGCAATAAGATATCCCACAGTGGCTCGATCCTTGATGCTTGAATTTCTCTTGGACTATCTCTGTTGGTGAATTTTTTTTGATGCAAGAGTCACTAGGCTTGAAAGAGATCTGAATTTGCAAAGGAGGATATTGAGGTCTTTGCAATGTTGGTGGCATCCTTGGCATAGAGGGCTGTCTCCCTCTAGATGTTTCTTCTCCACTAGAGTGTCCTCTTCCTCTGGGTTTCTCTAGTCTCTCTGGTACTTCTTGATGATGTCTAGACCAGTTCCCATTTGCTTCATAAGGTAGCTGTGACCAATCATGGTGCCTTGGTCTATATGGGCATTGCATGTTGGTTAGCGGTTGTTCCAAGTCATCAGCTAATGACTCAAGAGCATCTGCATCACCATAGTCTGCTTGATCCTCTTCAGGGAGGTCATCTAGAATTGGTTCATAGATGTTATCCTGTAGGTAAAGATCTTCATCAGTATCTACGATATCCCACCATGCTGCTGCGTTGGAGGTAAAAATAGCTTTGAGTGCAAGATTCTTGTAGTGACATTGAGGAGCAATATGGCCAGGTTTGTGACAGATGTAGCAAATTGGTTGTTTAGACGAAGGACGTGTAATTCATCATTTCTTGAGAAAATGATGAGGAGGTGCATAGGAATGCTTGCAAGGAAAGGAGCGGCATTGAAAGCATAGATGTTTGGGATGCTGCTTCTGATATTTGCGAGGTTGAACAAATGGCTGATAGCCAAATGGAGCTGTTTTAGGAAATGCTAGAGCAATTTGAGATGCTTGATGCTTGGTGAGATTTTGGATAGACTTAGTCTCTGAGACTAAGCAGATAGCTTGCTGCTTAGAAAAATCAATCACATCTGAGAGAGAGAGAGAGATCTTCAATTGTCAGTCCCTTAAGATCAATATAAAAAATGACTCTATCAATAAGATTATATGGTAGAGCATGCAAAAAATTTATCTTAATCTCAGTGGATGAAAAGCTCTTGCTTTCATATGCCAATTATTTGAACTACTTGGCAAATGCATCAAACTGCTTTAAATCACAAAGTTCCATTTTGAGAAGCCATTTCTTAGATTCCAGTTCTCTATTAGCAACTAGAGATGCAAACTCATTTATCAACATATTAAATAATGTAGCTAAAGAATCAGGTTGATTATGTACACGTTCATACTATTCAGCTTTAGACATGGTATTCCACCATTGGTTAATAATACCCCAAAAAAACTTTGATGCAAAACAAGTAGTTCCAGCTTGATCTAAATGTGCATTAATAGTGATGACACGCATAGAATTACACCATGCAGTAATCTCATTCAATGGATTGAGAATATCATCAATATTAAGATACCAAGGTTGCAACTGGACATGAGTTCTTTGCATAAGGGTAGTATTAGATTGCTTTTTACCAGTCTTGAAATTGGAGCCAAAATTTATTGAACAAACTAGCTTTTTAGCAAAAGATTCTGCTTGTTGATCTTGTTTAGAAAGCCAATCTAAACTATCTTCTAAAATATCTAATTTAGAATCAATAGAAGATACTTTTTGCTTTATCTTCTCTATACTATCTTTAATATACAAAACATCTCGACAGAGATCATCAAAATTCTCCGTGTAGTGTGAGTTAAACCTTGCAGTATAATTTCTTTGTTTGAACTCATTTTAGGGTTCAACATCTCCTTGATAAGCGACTGAAAAATACTGTACAGTTCTTGCTGGCTACTTATATATTCCTTTATGAGGTGGCCATCTTCCACCTTTATACAGAGTAACTTTGTTCTTTGTGTAGAATTCCAGACTATCTTCCCTTGGAAGATTCATCATTGTGCAGGGTAATTGATCCTTTGGATCATTCCCTTGATTGATCTCTTCATCTTCAATCAAGATATGACCTATTTTGACAGTTCTATGGGAAGAGGAAGTAGATGGTCTGGATGGAGAAAGACAAGATGAATTAACAAACAAAGATCTGAGAAGTATATTTACAGTTCTGCCATCACTCTTATGTACTGTGGCTTGACCTTTCATTTTGAGAGAAATGTTTTTCAACCAGTCAAGTTTCCAATCAGAAGGTATCTCTACAGACTCTATATGACCTTTTTGGAGTTGGACAGTACCACTTAATCTTCTGGCATAAGGCAGATTCTCTAAGATCTTTGGATGATTAGTATTTGTCATATTATAGACAACAGATATCTTAATAGAAGAATACTTACATTCACCAAACATATCAAGACCAAAAATGGAGGTGAATAATCCCCAACAATCTAAAGATCCATTTTTGACTTCTTTACATCCCTTATCGCAAACTGTGATAGAGAGATTAGGACAAAACTCAAAACATATAACTTCATTGTTCAAGCGACCTAGGCTGGATATTTGACAAGAATGCCTAAAACTGACTTGAAGACGATCACATAAAGCAAGATATATAATAGGGTTAATATTATTGGGAATCAAAGGAGTTATATGAATTCTAATAAGACCAAAGTGAACAAATTTCACATCTTCATGTGACCTGATATAATTGATCTCGGGTTCAAGTAACAAAGATAGTAAATTTGTTTGGAAACTCTTCTTTGGCTTATAACTAAGAGTTAACTCGACAGATTTGATTCGGGGTTTTACAAAAGAAAAATATGTAGAATTATAAACAAACTTAGATTTTAACAATTCAGACTTCTTATAGACATGTGAAGCTTTGATAGCCGGAGGTTTATACAGGCTATTTTCTTTTTCAAGGTTTTCTTCTATGACTTCAATATCTGGACAGTCAGATATTTGTTCAAGATTGAAGGAAGGGAGTTCATAGGTTCCTTCTAGTTCAGATTCATTCATGATTTCTACTATGGAGGTTGTATGGGCTTTTCCAAATTCCATAGCGAAAAGATTTGAGATATGGTAAGCAAGAAAATTTTGGTAAGGGAAATAGAGAATGCAGAGATAAAGAGGCCTATGGCAATTTTAAAACGGCCGAAGACTCAATGCAATAAACTTTCCCAAATAATTTTTCAAAGCAGAGAACTCAAAAAGTCAAAGCTATAATTTCTTACAAAGTAATAGTTCCTCCAAAATAGCTAACAATGGCTCTAATACCAA
The DNA here is from genome assembly GCA_037957365.1 of Torreya grandis. NCBI lineage: Eukaryota > Viridiplantae > Streptophyta > Pinopsida > Cupressales > Taxaceae > Torreya > Torreya grandis. The sequence continues at coordinate 208,443 of JARHVA010004539.1, forward strand.
TCATCGAAGATGACTTAGTGGATGAAGCAGAAGCAATGTTGGACCCACACCACCAAACATCATCATCATCCAGTGCATCCAATAGCATTTCCATGTAGATTAACTTTTACGCTGTAAAGTATGATGAGACTTGACACTGCCTTGATAGTGATTCAGGCATGACCTCCCAAAATACTATAAATAGGCCTCTCCTCCATAGCATCATCATCAAAAAAATTTTAAGCATTAAAAATATAGTAGCCTTGTTTTCAAGAGTATGCTCTTCTCTTGCCCTTTCGAAGGATCCTGAGAATCAGAAATTAAAACAAGTGTTTCTAATATTTTGATCTTCATAATAGTGTGAAGCCGTAGCCATTCGGCCCCTGCCTACTATCGCACGTTTTCTGTAATCAAGAAGCTATCAAGTTGTCAAAGAAGGAGATGTCTACTAATGATAAAAGATTGGTATTAGAGCCATTGTTAGCTATTTTGGAGGTACTATTACTTTGTAAGAAATTATAGCTTTGAATTTTTAAGTTCTCTGCTTTGAAAAATTCTTTGGGAAAGTTTATTGCATTGAGTCTTCAGCCATTTTAAAATTGTCATAGGCCTCTTTATCTCTGCATCCTCTGTTTCCCTTACCAGAATTTTCTCGCTTGCCAAATCTCAAATCTCTCCGCAATGGAATTTGGAAAAGCCCATACAACCTCCACAGTAGAAATCATGAATGAATCTAAACTAGAAGGAACCTATGAACTCCCTTCATTCCTGAACAAATATCTGACTCTCTAGATATTGAAGTCACATAAGAAAACCTTGAAAAAGAAAATAGCCTGTATAAACCTCTGGCTATCAAAGCTTCACATGTCTATAAGAATTCTGAATTGTTAAAATCTAAGTTTGTTTATAATTCTACATATTTGTCTTTTGTAAAACCCCGAATCAAATCTGTCGAGTTAACTCTTAGTTATAACCCAAAGAAGAGTTTCCAAACAAATTTGCTATCTTTGTTACCTAAACCTGAGATCAATTATATCAGGTCACATGAAGATGTGAAATTTGTTCACTTTGGTCTTATTAGAATTCATATAACTCCTTTGATTCCCAGTAATATTAAGCCTATTATATATCTTGCTTTATGTGATCATTGTCATGTCAGTTTCAAGCATATTATATATCTTGCTTTATGTGATCACTGTCATGTCAGTTTCAAGCATTTTTGTCAAATATCCAACCTAGGTCGCTTGAACGATGATGTTATTTGTTTTGAGTTTTGTCCTAATCTCTCTGTCGTAGTCTGCGATAAGGGATGTAAAGAAGTCAAAAATGGATCTTTAGATTGTTTGGGATTATTCACCTCCCTTTTTGGTCTTGATATGTTTGGTGAATTTAAGTATGCTTCTATTAACATATCTGTTGTCTATAGTATGACAAATACTAATCATCCAAAGATCTTAGAGAATTTGCCTTATGCTAGAAGATTAATTGGTACTGTCCAACACCAGAAAGGTCATATAGAGTCTATAGAGATACCTTATAATTAGAAACTTGACTGGTTGAAAATTGTTTCTCCCAGAATGAAAGGTCAAGCCATAGTACATAAGAGTGATGGTAGAACTGTAAATATACTTCCCAGATCTTTGTCTATTAATTTGTCTCATCTTTCTCCATCCAGACCATCTACTTCCTCTTCCCATAAAACTGTCAAAATAGGTCATATCTTGATTGAAGACGAAGAGATCAATCAATGGAATGATCCAAAGGATTAATTACCCTGCACAATGATGAATCTTCCAAGGAAAGATAGTCTGGAATTCTACACAGAGAACAAAGTTACTCTATATAAAGGTGGAAGATGGCCACCTCATAAAGGAATATATAAGTAGCCAGCAAAAATTGTACAATATTTTTTGCCCGCTTATCAAGGAGATGTTGAACCCTCAAATGAGAGTAAACAAATAAATTATACTGCAAGGTTCAACTCACACTACATAGAGAATTTTTATGATCTTTGCCAATATGTTTTGTATATTAAAGATAGTATAGAGAAGATATAGAAAAAAGTATCTTCTATTGATTCTAAATTAGATATTTTAGAAGATAGTTTAGATTGGCTTTCTAAACAGGATCAGCAAGTAGAATCTTCTGCTAAAAAGCCAGTTTGTTCATTGACTTTCGGCTCCAATTTCAAGACTGGTAAAAAGTGGTCTAATACTACCCTTATGCAAAGAACTCATGTCCAGTTGCAACCTTGGTATCTTAATATTGATGATCTTCTCAATCCATTGAATGAGATTACTGCATGGTGTAATTCTATGCATGTCATCACTATTAATGCACATTTAGATCAAGCTAGAACTACTTGTTTTGCATCAAAGTTTTTTTGGGGTATTATCAACCAATGGTGGAATACCATGTTTGAAGCCGAACAGTATGAATGTGTACATAATCAGCCTGATTCTTTAGCTACATTATTTAATATGTTGATAAATGAGTTTGCACCTCCAGTTGCTAATAGAGAACTAGAATCTAAGAAATGGCTTCTCAAAATGGAGCTTTGTGATTTAAAGTAGTTTGATGCATTTGCCAAGTAGTTTAGAGAATTGGCATATGAAAGTAGGAGCTTTTCATCCACTGAGATTAAGATAAATTTTTTGCATGCTCTACCATATAATCTTATTGATAGAGTCATTTCTTATATTGATCTTAAGGGACTGACAATTGAAGATCTCTCTCTCTCAGATGTGATTGATTTTTCTATGCAATAAGCTATGTACTTAGTCTTAGAGACTAAGTCTATCCAAAAGCTCACCAAGCATCAAGCATCTCAAATTGCTCCAACATTTCCTAAAACAGCCCCATTTGGCTGTTGGCCATTTGTTCAACCTTGCAAACAATAGAAGTAGCGTCACAAATGTCAATCCTTTCAGTGTCGCTCCTTTCCTCACAAGCATTCCTATGCACCTCATCATCATTTTCTCAAGAAATGATGAACTGCACGTCCTTCGTCCAAATAGCCAATTTGCTACATTTATCGTAAACTTGGCCATATTGCTCCTCAATGTCACTGCAAGAATCCTACAGTCAAAGCTATTTTTACCTCCAACGCAGCAGCATGGTGGGATATCATAGATACTGATGAAGATCTTTACCTACAGGATGACATTTATGAACCAATTCTAGATGATCTCCTTGAAGAAGATCAAGCAAACTATGATGATGCAAATGCTCTCGAGTCATTAGCTGATGACTTAGAACAACTGGTAACCAACATGCAATGCCCATATAGACCAAGGCACCATGATTGGTCACAGCTACCTTATGAAGCAAATGGGAACTAGTCCAGACATCATCAAGAAGTACTAGAGAGACCAAAGAAACCCAGAGGAAGAGGACACTCCAGAGGAGAAGAAACATCCAGAGGGAGACATCCCTCTATGCGAAGGATGCCACCATCATTGCAAAGACCTCAACATCCTCCTTTACAATTTCAGAGCTCTTTCAAGCCTAGTGACTCTTAGATCGAAAACAAATTCACCAGCAGAGATAGTCCAAGAGAAATTCAAGCATCAAGGATCGAGCCATAGTGGGATATCTTATTGCCCACAGAAGATAAAGAAGAGGATGATGAAGTAGAAAGTTCTTTCTACTCAGATCAGGATTACTGCCCAGGTGAATGTAGTAACCTCCAAGAAGAAGAAGAAGCAGACCCAAAAGACATCTAGACTGAACAATCCCTTGTTCAGGATTCAGGGAGACAAAAACTGGTATGTACTAGCATTCCTCCTTTGGAAATTCCACAACCAGCTTATTTAACTCAGCTGATTAATGGAAAGTTTGCTCAATTCATCACCTTAGAAATAAATGGCAGACTAGTAGATGCTCAGATAGATACATGAGCTTCTCTCTCTTTTGAAAAATCACAACTCATCCATGATTGGAAGACATTGGATGATGCCTTAGCTTATAAGAGCTTAGATGTCCAAGGGAACAATTTTATCTACAATAAGTATAAACATCAGCAAACCCTTCAAATCCAAAATAAAATTTTCCATGTTGATTTTTTTGCTTTAGATAGAATGCTTGTAGATATTCTATTAGGCAGTGCCTTTATTGACAGATACTCTCCCTATGGTTCAACCACCAAGAGTATCATGTTCACAATAGAAAATGAAATGCTTAGAATCCCTCGCCTCATTTATGCCACTGAGCAATTTCCAAGCTCCATGACTCAAACACGTCATACAATAATCCTAGCTGATATCCAAGAAATAGGAGATAAGATTAAAGCCACTATCTGTTCTGACAACCCTCAATAGTTTTGGTCTAAATCTATGCCTGAGATGGACATAAAAATCCTCGAAGGTAAGCACATGAAGTTTGGGAAGAAAATCCAAATACCAGCTTAGGATTATAATGATATGGAACTCCAGATCAAAGAATTGGAGGCAAATGGCTTCATTGAGAAATCAACTTCTCCTTTCTGTTGTTATGCTTTCATGGTTAACAAACATTTTGAGCAGAAATGAGGAAAGAAAAGGATGGTCATTAATTATCGACCATTAAATGCTATTACACAGCCATTTCCATATCCAATTCTAGATAAAAGCTATATGTTGGAGAAGGTCGCAACATGTAAATACTTCTCCTAGTTTGATTGCAAGTCAGGGTTTTATTAGATCAGAGTCAAAGAAGCTGACAGGGAAAAGACAGCATTCAACTGCCCTTTTGGCCATTTCTAGTGGATAGTGATGCCTTTCGACTTGATGAATGCACCAGCATATTATCAAGCTCATATGGATAAAAATTTTCAAGGCACTTCTAACTTTCTTTGTGTATATATTGATGATATACTAATCTTCAGCAATAGTTTGACTGACCATTTTACTCATCTCTCCCATTTCTTTCAACTAGCTCAAGATGCAAGAATTGTACTTTTTGAAACAAAGATTCAGTTGTGTAAAACTGAATGCAATTTTATTGGAATGATTATCCAAGATTCCAGACTGCAAATCTAGCCACATATTAAGGAGAAAGTCATCAATTTTCTAGAGAGGCAGCTTCCAGCATTTTTGGGATTACTAAATTATCTAAATAGCTTTTATCCTAACTCTGATGAAGACATGTTTATACTTCAAGAACTTCTCCAGAAGAAGAAAGCTTTTTGTTGGGAAGAACAACATACAGCAGCCGTTCAGAAAATCAAGTCCATGGTTGCTTCACTCCCATAACTTCATATCCCAAAATCTGACTAAATGAAGGTATATACTGATTCCTCTGACATTGCATGGGGAGGAGTACTTGTTTGTGTACATAATAATAAAGAATTCATCTATGAATTTGCTAGTGGAGTTTTCAGTCCTGATGTACTTAAATGGATTTCTTTTGATAAAGAAATCTATGCTGTAAATAAATTCTTAGAGAAGTTTATGTTAAAACTTCTCCATTTGCCTCATTTTGTTGTAATTACCACCTGTACTAGATTTCTGACCTTTAAGGAAAAGGATCATGGTCAGAAGGATGGTCGTGGTAAATATGTTAGATGGCAAGCATTTTTTAATCAGTTTAATTTTTCTGTTGAACACATCAAAGGAACTAAAAATGTAATTGCAAATTGGCTTAGTAGAAATCCTCCAACAACACTGATGCATCAACCTATTCCTAGTTTTAATTTAACCAAAATATATAATCAAGGATTTCCATCTCTAAATATCATTGTTCAAGAACAGATTCTTCAAGAAGGGTTGCATCCATGATATACAAGGATTTCCTATGCAACGAGACAAGATTTGTAAATGTCCTCAGCAGCTACCATCCAGGCAAATCGTCACCAGAATTCTGGGGTCATCTACATCGAAAGACTAAATAGTGAATTTCTTTATCACCAATTCACTGAATTACTAAAGCATCCTTTGTGGACATGGCTAATAAAAATTAGATCTCTTTTCAATGAACATCTGTACCGGTGGATCGCTAGGCATGGCCCACACCGCATACACGAAGAGGAGAATCATGATCAAGACACTGTCATGCACACTATCATAAGAAGACAGCTTGAGTGGGAATCTTATTTCTACATCACTCCAATAGAGGCTTGGTAGTGATATTTTTATGAGTCACCAACATATTTGGATGTGTGTGGATGTTCATGTGAAACTTGTGATAACAAAAATATATGCAAATAAACAATCATGATAATTATCTGTTGAAATCTAAAAAATATAAATTAAAAATTATGACCCTAATTTGATTTGAAAATGTCAAGTTTCTCCTATATAATTCCTCTACATATCCGAATTTATACCAGCTAAGAATGCCCCCCAAAAATTAAAATTTTCTTTACTTATGCTAAATCCTACATGCATTTATGGGTACACATTTTAGCAACCAAAAAACAATATTAAACATACCCGATGTAACGTAAAAAAGATAAGGGTTAGGAAAATTTTAGAATGTCTCCAATAATGTGAACAAGTGTTATGTATTAGGTAAATATCTAAAAATCAACTTTTAATTTCCATCCTCTATAGGATAAACATCAATAAGAAATATCATGGGCCTTGGGACATATAATCTAGAAATTAAAAAAGGTGCAATATATGCCATCTTTCGATATGTGCATTGAACTTGTAATGCCAACAACTCCTTGGTTTGAAAGTAGGGTGAATGGCATGTTATGACCTTTATTATGTTTCATTGATGTTTTTGACATCATTTATGTAATGGATAAGGCAGGGTGTATTTTTAATTTACATTGATACATTGACACCTTTCAATGCTTTCAATTAACCCAAGGGAAGTATTTTTTATTATGATACAATAAATTTTTAAAGATAAAAAGTATAATTAAAAATTGTTTCAAAGAAAATAATTTTTTTGATTATTGATTTATCAAATAGTGACACTAGGGTACAATAGATACTCATATTTGTTATTAGACACTTGATAAAGTGTAGTTTGACCAACATTTACATGGATTTTGTTCACATTCTTCCTTGGAATTTCATCCATATATGGGCTCAACATCTTGAATTACCATTACCATTACACATGATTTCCCTAGTCTCTCCCTAAACATGTTAATATAATTCTTGGACTATCTCCTAATCTTATATCACTTTTCATGTTCTTTGGATAGGTCTACATTTACTTAGATTATTCCACCACCTAGGACATATCCACTTAGGTCAAATTTATCCATGCACTCTTTAACAATTATTTTAAGAAAAATAAATTATTCTTGTGGGACAAATCATACATTAAGCATGTCAATTCATAGTAAATTAACTAAATATTTAGATATATAAACATATCTATCCTAAGCCTAGTATCATTTAGAAATCACTAAACTATCACTATTAAAACATTGAGAGTGACTTCCATAAAACTTCCAAATTTCAAACCCATCAAAAAATAAATACCTAAAATAAGTCTAAATAACATTTTCAATTTCAAGTCATGGGTTCTCAAGTGTTGAAATCCATACACATGATTGTATTATTCTAGAATTACACCATAATGCACACAATCAACTAGGTGGGAGAATTACATTTGGTTTGAATTACCTATTTCAAGTATTAGATATATATGTAGCACATGGACACAAGAGGATGATGAGGTCAACCCAACCCATCTTGTTCATCTTTTCCCTACTCAGTTTTGTCTCATTATACAAATATAGGGTTTAAAGCAAGGAGATGGGTATTTTTTGTCTAGGTGGGATTTCTAGACTTTATAATATCCATAAATCCTTATAAAAAAAAAGATGAAATACGCTACACTATCACAAATAAAAAAATACACATGACATATAGGGCCTCATTGTGTAGGTGTCCAAGAAGTGAGGAGTTTTCTCAATAAACACAACCAATCTATTTATAGATTTGAACATTCGAAGGTCCATTCTTGAGAGTTGTTGTGATTTCACCTTAATGTAGACCTATACATACCAAAAATAAGCTAAGCATCTGATTCATTTAGTGTTTTCATAAATATTAAGTTGCAATAAATCATTAATACTCTACTAGTTAGACTGTGATTTGTTTAGTTATTGCACATCTCAAGTAATATTATTTATCATTAGTTTTATCCTATTAAGTTTTTAGTAATCTAAAATAGGTAAAACATACTAGTCAACCTATTCCCTTATCGTAAATGCAATAAACCCCATATTCCTTAGTCTTTCTTTCTTATTTTTAATTAATGTTTCAACCATTTTCCTTTAAGGTTTTGTTATCACAGCTTATTTATAATTTCCCATTATCTTATGTTTGAAAATATGAAGTTTTACACCTTTTCCCTATAGTTTCATGTGAGATCTCATATTACAACTTCTTTTATTGTGGTTTTGACTTGTTTAGATTTTATATGATTTATAACAACCTTATTTTCAAAATGCTTAGAAACATTTTTTAATGTATTTTTGAGATTAAAAAACTTCTTTTTTTTGAAAAAATTTTGTATGGATTCTCCAAAAAAAATTGTATTTTACTATATTTAGTAGATTTGGCCTATATAAAAAATACATGTATCTAGTTTCAAAATAATTTTATATTTCATTTATCAACTTTTATATATATATATATATATATAAACTCTTTTTCTTTCCACAAAACCTACATAATATTCTTTTAGTGGTCTATTATTTATTATATGCATTATATGATGGCTAGAATATAATCAAGCAATGATTATTATAATTACATGTTTTTGGCCTTAACTATGTAATATTTTCATAACTGTATAATGAAATGGGTAAAATTCATACTCAATAGAACTATGACTATAATCAATGATGATAAATTCTTAAATCTTATTAAGAATACATCTATTAATGATAAATCTAAATTATATCCATATGTGACTTCTTTCATTACTCCTCAAAGTTATGATAGTTACCATCCCTCTATTATGGAGGAATATGTTATCACTATCCAAATATGTAGGGTGACCCATCATTGTATACAAATTGAAGGTCATAATAATATTCTTCCTCATCACCCTCTATCTCCCACATGACCTCTTGATAGTCTTTGCATGCACATTTAATCAAAAGTGCCTAGGTTTTGTGATTTTGAATCCATATTAAATCATATCACTGTTATGATAACATCCATAAATAAGTTTTGAAAGCAAATTTCTCTATCAGTTACATCACTTGAGGATAATATTGAGTGTCTAAAGCACACTCTAAATATTAGTGTAAATTACAGCACTATATCTCCATTCAATAAATTTGTACTTCAAAATATTTCATCTCAAATATGGGTTCAAAATTAAGATACATATATAAATATGGAATCATAAAGATAAAAATACTCCAAATTAAATTCGACGAAACACATTTAAAAATATATTGATCACAATGCCTCCTATATGTGCCTCACATATATCTTGTTAAGAGATCCAAATATTATTATTCCTATCATAAAATTCATGAACATTATCTCGATAATTTTTTGTCTTTGAAGAGAAAAATAAAAGAAAAAATTATAGTTATGATTCAACATTAGATACATTTGTTAAACCACCACTAAATTCAATCACACCTCCTATAAATTAAAAGCTTACTCAAATTACGGTTACATATTTTAAAGAAAAATTGGAAAATAAAAATTACATAAAGAAATATATTATAAAGAATAATTTGAAAAATAAATGGTACATAATTAATAATCAGTAAAATAAAGTTACAATATTAAAAGCTAAAAAGAAGAAATTATTAAAACACAAGTTATTATAGTAAGCATATGATAAACAAGAAAGTGTTCCTATGAAAGTAGAAACTAATAAATTAGATTTGACTATAGTTTTGTATCTTCGCATTTCAAAATTTATGGACAAAAAGTATGATTTGATGTCTTATTATTCTCATAACTTAGTTCACTTAAAAATCAAAATAAATAATTAAAAAAAATTTATGTGTCAATTAGTTATAAGGGAATTGCAACTACATATCCTTTATGCTCAAAATTATACCCTATGTATTTCTAGTTCCATGTAAATGGAGTTTATAGAATGAGTTTCAAATTCCTCTTCTTTAGAAGTGATTTTTCAACTACATGAATATTCCCCTGATATAAAAATACTTTGAAGTAATGAATGACCAATGTTGGCTAAATAGGTAGGCTCTGTCCCAAGTGTAACAAAGGATTTGATAAATGAAGTCTCTAATTTGTGTAAGGTTCTTCATATGATTGTCACGGCTTACACTTTCTTTAGTAAATGATTAAGAATGATTTGCATATATAGGACTTCTTAGGACATGATACACACTATGGTCGACAGTGGAAAAGTATAATATACAAAATCAAAGGTATAGGAAATCAGGCCTATAAGGAGAAAGGACTCACATAGATATATATGACAAATTCAATAATCAATCGAATATTCACATGGAAGATTTGGTGGTACATTTGTAATTGATGAATCCATCCTTTGTGAAGTAGATCTCTAGAACGGGTATAAACAAGTAAGAATTTGTTTTTTTTAAAAATGATTAAGATCTGAAATGTCTAGATATACTAAAAACATCTATAATTATCAAAGGTTGCAAAAAATAATTTTAAGTAAAAAATATTCTTAAAAAAATTAAATATAAAAAAATGAATTGAATATATAAAAATAAGTAAATATCATTATGAAAAATGGAATATTTTAATTTTGTGAGATTGGGATGACTTCACCTTTGTGAACCTAAACATAATATTAATCCCTGATACTTAATCAGGTATCAAAACATATGGATTATACCTTGTTTCACATTTCACAAGTATTTAAGATTAAACCATTAATCATATGTAAAAAGTAAAACATTAATAATTTAAAAAATAAAAAATAAAAAAACGCATTGCATTCCAACCAGCATGCCCAATATTATGGTGCTAGCCTTCGTGAGTTTCAATATGGGATTTTTGAACCCAAGAAAGGAAATAAACTTGAGCTTACCCTGGGAGGTAATGTTTCCTTGAGTAGTTGAAATATTACAACGACTCCTTTAGATTTTACCATATCTACCTCTACTTTTTAGTCATATGAAAGCATGAAGATTCACACCAATTAAAACAAGGAAGTGTGGAATTAATTTTTCAATAACAGACAGAATCACATATTTTTTAATGAAGGAATAAATTTAAAAAAAAAAAAGTTAAAATTGATATAAATTGATTTTATAATGTATGCATTCAAATAGTATTATTATAGATTTATTTTTGAAATAAAAAAAATATTTTTACAATAATTTTATATTTTTTTTCAACAAAAATAATTATAATAAAAACATTTATCCACCTTTCATAAACACGTATGAATGCTATTGCTAATATATTTTAGGTGCACCAACCAAAGTCTATATTTTATTATATTGTTATTAAACAAAACATCAATATTTTATATTATGTAAATTTTTGATAAATTTAAATAATAACCTAACAAATTTAACTGCTAAACAAACTGTTACCAAAATGTTCACTTCATGGAACTTGTGCCTCTTAGACCCCTTCCACAAGAACACATAATCTTCTTACTGGAGAGGAGGCTATTAATTCTTTTTTGGGTAACATTTTGAATTATATTAATGTGTTGTGTTGTATTTTAGTCTATAGTATAATAAATTATCATTTTCACTAATAGAAATACAATTATTTTAATTATTTTTTGATATTTAATAATTTTATTTTTTATGTAAAAAAATATTTTTGTGAATGATATAACAAATCTTCATTTTTATTAATTTAATTACAATTATTTTATTTTTATTTTAGTTTATATAATTATTATTATCAAGTAGATTATAATCCAATGATGATTATGATGATGTAAAAAATATGGTCTAATCTTCTATCAAAATATAAATCTCAAAAAATACCAAAAATATAAAAAACAAAAATTATATTTAAACAAATTTATTACACATAATCCCTATAAAAGATGAGAAGTTAGGAAAACCATGAAAGCTGCCTAAATCAAGGCTCATCTTGTTTAATGTGAAGTTTCACCGTTTTCATAATGTAGGCATATGCTTGTCTGAACTGTTACTAGATGGCATTTTGTAGCAGCCTTCAAAGCTTTAAATCAAAAGAGCTTGAAGAAATCAGAAAAAACAAATAATGGGTTTTTATCAAAACTGAAAGATGCATATGCATGTGAGATTATAGGCACAGAAAATGAGGAAAAGGCCCTACCGTGTAAAGAGAGCACGCTCCTTCCACACGTTGGAACTGGCCAAAAATTGACACAGCGATCTGTTCCTGGAATTGTTTTCGAATATCTCATAATTATCCATTCGAACAGATGAACGTACAGAGTGCAGTGTAATGCAATGCAACCCCACAGTTGAAGCGCGTTAATTGCTTTGTTTTTATGTTAATGTCAATTTCGTATTTTGTATTACTCGTTATCAAATTGCTATGTTCTTTGCGTTTTGGCGTCATGGCATATGACCTAATTTCATTCAAAACTGAGTGATGGTGACCTAATTTCGAAAGTTGAAGGGCATATATTCATTTAACTTTTTTATTATGAAAAGTTGCAACAAAAAAATTGTATTTCAATTAATTTGAATATATATATATATATATATATATATATATATATATATATATAAAATTTTGTATTTAAAATAGGTTTGAATTCTTTTGAACTTGTATAAAATATATTTAACAGTTGTATGAATATATTTATGTTTTTTATTTTATATATGTTTAATGGAGAATATTGAATGGATAATTTTAAAAAAAATTAAAATGATTGTCAAATTTAATTTATATAAAAATATTAATTAAATAAAATATGATTGAAAAAAATATTATTTGAAAGTAATTTTTTTGGTAAAATAAAATAACCAGTAAACAAAATATTAATAAGATTTTAATTAAGCATAACTTATAAAAAAACTGCCATTCAATTTAATATAAATTATGTTGTAACAAAATTGAAATACATATAAAAAAATATCATGTATTTAATAATATAATTTCAAGTTATCTATATGCTGACACAAAAACTAAAATCTATACAAGAACATAGAGCTTAAAGATATTTAAAATCTGAAGGTGTATGATAAACTAGCATACATATTTTAAATAAATCTATGTATAATACACCTCCACATATATATATATATATATATATATATATATATATATATATATATATATATGGAAGTGTATTTTATATAGATTTATTTAAGATATGTATATTAGTTGTATTTTATTGTATCATTTTAATATGAAATATTTGTTATCAAAATAAATGGTAGATCGAACGAAATTCATTATGATTGTGATTATATTCTGCATTTAGATATGCTATAAGATTTTATAATGTCCTCTTTACATGAATTAAATAATTACAAATTTAAATAAATAAATAATTTTTTTTCATAATAATAAATATAAAATAAATAAATTAATTAAAAAAATCATAATGATTATTATGAGTTTGACGGAATTTTCACTAATTTTTTTTCCAAAAATATTTATGTTATTATTTATTCATAATAATTATTTTCAGATTAATATGAAATTGTATATTTTTATAAACCCCCCTTTATTTATTTATTTTCATTTATTATAACATAAACTTATTTATATAATTAAATCTAATTTAATTATTTCATTTCTGCTTAGAATTATAAGACAATGACGTGGTCTTGGTGGTGGTGGTGTTGCCCTCTATTTCAAATCAGATTTGACTTTTGATTACAATGTGGATTTAAGTAATGATTAAAATTGAACCATTACTAGCCCTTCCAAGGGTTCACATTCGTCTTAGCTATGCAATTAAAAAATTATTTTATTTTATTTGTAATTTGTAATTTTTTATTTCACTCGTTATTTATGAAGGGTAATAAATCTTATAAAATTTTAAAAAATCATTATTATTAAAAATGAAAATAATAATTTTTAATAATTAATTTGAAAAATAAAATTATTAATATATATTCATAATAATTTAATTTCACAATAAATAACATATTTATTAATTAATGTATATAATAATGTAATTACATAATAAATTATCATGTATATTTACTAATTAATGTATATAATAATGTAATTACGTAATAAATTATCATGTAAAATATATTCATGTTATTTGTTGTGAAATTAAATTATTATGAATATATATTAATAATTTTATTTTTCAAATTAATTATTAAAAATTATTAATTTCATTTTTAATAATAATAATTTTTTAAAATTTTATAAGATTTATTACCCTTCATAAATAACGAGTGAAATAAAAAATTACTAATTACAAATAAAATAAAATAATTTTTTAATTGCATAGCTAAGACGAATGTGAACCCTTGGAAGGGCTAGTAATGGTTCAATTTTAATCATTACTTAAATCCATATTGTAATCAAAAGTCAAATCTGATTTGAAATAGAGGGCAACACCACCACCACCAAGACCACGTCATTGTCTTATAATTCTAAGCAGAAATGAAATAATTAAATTAGATTTAATTATATAAATAATTTTATGTTATAATAAATGAAAATAAATAAATAAGTAAAGGGGGGTTTATAAAAATATACAATTTCATATTAATCTGAAAATAATTATTATGAATAAATAATAATATAAATAATTTTCAAAAAAAAATTAGTGAAAATTGGGTCAAATTCATAATAGTCATAACTATACACTCAAAATTAATGGTAAATCAAGATTGTATATTATTTGGTTATAATAAATTATAAATAGGGAAAAACTAATTTGACACCTCTATCCCTTAGGTAAGGGACTCCAAATACCCCTCCCTTTCTTGAAATTATATGTGGATCCTTACTAATTTGATCTCCTTCTTCAAAACATTAGCAAGGAAATCATATCTAAGAACTTGAAAACATGGGACATATATTTAGGCCCTTTTCTATTCTTAGTTTGATTCTTATCAAAACCCTAGAATACTTGTAAAATTTTACAATCAACATGAGTTAAATATCATGTATGCTCAACTAGGCAATCCAATCATAATGTGGTCTCTACTCTATATGAATTATCACGCTAGAGTGAATGTATGATGCAATAGTAAATACTTCATATTTCGTTATATTATTAAATCTCTACTCTAAATTTCTGAATTGGATGATTTGGCACTTTCACAATATATCTCTACCACATGTGATATTGACTATTTTTTGTCCTAAATGCATTAATATATTTGTATCTATAGACTTTTGTAATTTGAATTAGGACCATATTAGGATGAGAGTGGGTATATAAAAAGTGGGAAAAATAACAAAGAAAATCCACAATCCTTATGAGATCCAAAAACAATGGTCATAAGGGCCCACCATAGAACCGGACAATGTAGGTTTATAGGGAAAGTCTAAAACAGGTAGGTAGGATAGAGAAAGAGGAGAGAAAGTAAATTAGGGGGAAATAATGAGGAACATATAAAAACAAAAGTAAAACACATCAATAATATATTAATCAATAATTTTAATCCCTAAATTTTATACAAAATTGCTTTAAAATAAGAAATTGTTAGTATGAAAGTATAAAGTAGAAAATTAGATTTGACTAAGAAATAATTTCAAAAATAATAGGTACCTAAGAATATTAATATCACAAGCATATTTCCCAAGGGGGAAAATAAAAATAATCCATCATATCTAGAACATTTGATTCTTAGCCCTTACATAGATGGCATGCATTGTACCAATGTTAAGATTACAAAATCTTACAAAATCAATATATGTAGCAATAAATTTCTCCACTCTTTTGGCTATGACATTCATCACGTGGGTAGGATTACTGAACCTAAGAAATGCATTGATTGAATTTACTTTCTAGTAACTTTTTGTCTCAAAATGTATTCCATTATATTTCACATTGACCCTACTTTGGTTTAGTAAAATGCAATACTAGGGAACATAGATAAATACAATGGTGCCGCACTTGGTAAGAATCATGAGTATGTTACATTTAAATTCAATTGCATAAATGCCATTATTTCAAGTGATAGAACATATTAAGATCAAGAAAACCAAGCAAAAACTATTTATTCAACCAATTCTAAGGCAATAATATCTAATTATATACAGGAAACTAAGATAAGTGATACAAAAGATTAGACAATATATAGATCTATGGATGACAAACATAAATAGTGTTTTAAGGATCTAAGATATATGTATAATAATCTCATCAAAGGGATCATTTCTTAACAAGAAAATAATATATTTTACATTGTTCCTTGATGTTTTATTAATTGCTTATTTAATCTATTAATATATAGTTGACATAATGTGTTCATATGGTCTTGCATTGATCATTCTTGTAGCCCTTAGATTTGTTGAACTTAACTCTTGCCTTTGGGTTGTTTATCTTGATCAAGACATCCATGACATGTATCATACTATGATGCATAATTTGTAACAAATTTATGTTAGGGCACTTTAATTGACAACATTTTATTCACTCACTTCCAAATATTAGATACATGTACATATTACATGAGCATAATCTAATTATTGCTCACTAAGGGCATGTTTATCACTATTTCCTTATACTTTAGTGAGTTTCATTACTTTTAGTAGCCTTACCATTTGGCCTTGTTTGACTCTACTTATATTTAATAACTCAAAAAGATATAAAGAAATCAAAATATTCAAAAAAAAAAAGAAAAAAGAAAAAAAAGAAACCATGACTTATTCACTACATGTATTAATTTTTTACTAGATTTTTCTTTTCTTTATCATATATAATATGCATTATAAACCAATTTTATATACACATGTGTTTCAAAAAATACATGAATGAGATGCAGGACACATAGGGTTCATATTGTATGAATATCAAGATGCAGTACATTCCTAGACCTTGGAGCTACCTTCCTACATTAAAGACATGTTTTCACTAAGGTCATATTACTACATTACACATATTTTATCTTTCTTTATCTATATCCATTGATCTTATTGATCTAATTTAAATGGATTACATATGACTTGATTTGACTTATACTAATTAGATTTTTATTTCACTGGATACTATACTTTAATATATGCAATGATGACATAAATTGATTACATAGATTATCCTTGCCTTTTATACGCATGATCAATGTTGGTGTGTGTTACATTGTCAGATGCTTATATGACTCTTTCTTTGTTTTATGTCTAATTATGTGACATTATATTTCTTATTACTTGTATTTATTTCCTTGTGTGACATTTGATTTTCCATTGTGTTTGAATATAATTCTCTATGACATTTCATTGTCCATTATGTTTGACTCTGATTTTGTGTGACATTTCATTTTCCATTGTGTATGGCTTTTGTCTTATGTGACATTGAGTGTTATTTCATGTGATTTATTGTGTGCAACATGACCATGAAATATATGTTTGAATCTATTTTATATGAACGTTTAAATCTAAGTTTAATTGATAAGTTTATTTTTGTTTTTATCCATACCACATGCTCTCTCTTTTTTGTGGTGCCCTGAAACATATGATGCACCTTCCACACATTTATTACTCATTTTATGGATAGTCATTGTTATGTTGAAATTATCTATGTTTCTCATATATATATATATATCTTGACATTACACTTATAGGCCTCAAGATGCATGTTTCATATATTCTCAGATGATCTACTCTTATTATCATGATATTATCCATGTCTTAGTACACACTTTACACTAATAATATATTTTTCCATATAACATGGTGCAAATATTTTGAGATGAGTAATTTACATGCTACATCTCTCACCTCAAAATGGGGGGTACATAATGGCTTCTCTTAGAGACAGCCTCGAAATTTAGATATTTCAATGTTTGGAAATATAAAATTTAGATTTTGGGCATATATTTCATTAGAATGGTATAGGTTCACACAAATTATTAGAATTTAACCTAGATTATGAAAGGTTTGGCATAAAACTAGGGGCATATGCAAAACATGTGACATATTTTACAATATTACAACTTACGTTTATATAGATTTGATGAAAGTGTTTAACAAAATTTTATGACTCATATTACATAAAAAATCATATTTGGGGAATATGTGAGGCACATGCCCATATTTTTATATACATTATGGTATTTTAGACTCAGATTACATTGGTTATTCAGTTGGAAAAATATCCAAGGCATGTGTGACATGGTTTATAAAGTTTATACTCAAGCATTTAATATATAGAATCTTATAATTTGTTTGCACCAAATGATTTGAAAAATCTGCAAAGATTATTAATAATCAAATTCAATAGAACCCATAGCAGATTCAAGTTCTCAAATATAGTGAGTTGTCTAGGGCTGAATTTTTGTATGACTTAACTTCCAGGAACTTCTCTATTTTTATGAGGGTTGGGGCATATTCATCTTAACTAAGGGTTTTATTATGGCATCTCAAATGGTCATAATGACCCCATTATCCATTTTATCTATAATTTATCTTGTTTACATGCATACAAGTGTATTAATTTTTTAATATTTCATTTCACTTATGTTTAATGTTTCACTTCAGATTTATATCATAAGTGGAAACTGATTTATACATTTTTCAATTTTTGGGTTGTAAGGAGAAAGGTGCAACACTCAGTATCTACTTGAACATATGTATCATAGTTATCTTTAGGTACCATATTCTCCCCTTTTACTCTATAAATTATACTACTATAATAAAATGTGGGGAAATTTAGTCACCCATACCTGGTATTAGACACATAGAAATGTGTAACTTAACTAGTCTTTTACATACTTTACTTAAGTTAGAATACATGAATCTTTTTCATATTCTTCCTTTTCCATTGATTCATATGTGGGATTGACCTTATTTTATTTCTATTACCATTATAAAGCTTTTCCATAGTCTCTACTTGAACAACTAAATACCATTCTAAGACTATCACCTGATATCAAATCATTGTTCATATTATATGGATAGGTATGCACTTACTTAGTCTATTCTATCACTACATATTTATCCAATTAGCTTAGACCTATCTATGAGATCTATAATAGTTATTTTCCAAAATTTAATTTTTTCATATAGATCAGCTTGTACATCTCACATGTGGGTTTGAAGGAAATTACCTAAAGATTAAAGTATATATACATATCAATATTAAACATATTAGCATCTAGAAATCAATGAGATATCACTATAAATACATCTTTACATTGAGAGGAACTTCACTAAACCTCAAATATCTAAATTCACTCAAAGGATAAATCCCTATGATAAATCTAGATACCATACTTCATAGGTTTTCAAATGTTGAATTCCCTACACATGATTGTATTGTATGCTAGTATTACATAGGATTGTACATACTCAGTTATGTGGGATAATTATTTTTTGTTGGAGTTCCCTCTTCTAATTATTTGATACCTAGGTAGTGTTTGGCCATAGGGGTGGATGAGGTTAGCTCAAATTTTCCATTTCACCCTTTATTTGTGTCACTTTGGTCTCATTGTGTAAAGCTAGGGTTTGGAAGGAGATGAAAAATAGATTAATTTGCATGGGATTTTTAGAAATTATAATATATAAAAATTATTATTAGACATAGGAACAATGGGAAATAATGTCAAAAATTGGAAAAAATACATAGGATAGTTTCACACTCCAATAGATAAAGTCCCATTGTGAAAGTGTCCAGGAAGCTGTATATTTATCCCAACAGATGCAACCACTATGTTTTCAAATATAAGCACTCACATGGCCATTCTAAACTAATGTTGAAGACTACACCTTGCTAAATCTAAGTACCTAATTCCTTTTATATTTCCATAAATAATAATCTACAATAAATCAATAATACTCTACTAGTTACACTTCAATTTTTTAAGTTAGTGTACATATTAAAAAAAAATTATTTTTCATTTTTTTTATACTGATAAGGTTTCATTAATCCAAAAATAGATAAAACATGCAACAACCCTACTAGGGTCAATTAGAAATACATGATTTTTTAAAATTAAATACATATACCAAAAATAGATTACACCACTATAATCTTAAAATAACATATGAAATACTCAAAGCGTGATATAAAAAAAGTATATTACATCACATATCACTGATCTCTAATATCATGAGAGGACATCATAATGAAAATATAAAAATTAATTACATTAACTCATCCATGATTGATGTAAGTCTACATCGACCATTGTGATGTAAAATAATAAGTAATTAAAACTCTTCATAATAATATTTAATAATAAGTATAATTTAGTACAATGTACATATAAGATACATGGCACCCCCAAAGCATAGTTCTTGAACTCAAGTATCTATGATAATCTCAAGTGTCATCTTGATAAGTTCTATTAATGTGAAGAGGGAGAGCATCATTCAATCACTTTTCTATACCAACCATAGACCAATGATCCCATGCACTAATCCCATTAGAAAATAGCTCTCCTTTCATGGATGAGTAGATAGTGATGGCACATGAATCTAGAGAGATAAGCATGTATTCAAGTATTATGTTATTTTAAAACTAAATATGCAGTGTACCATAGAATACTATTTTATTACAAGATATCACATAGACATGTAAATCATACTTATGAAATGATAATGCTTCACCAAACATACTTTGACTCAAAATTTTATGAATAATAAATAATAGCGATCTATAGATCAATTAAATTCATACATATCACTTGATTGGACTGCCTTCATCTATCATTGTGATAGTAGTAAGCTAGTAAAGTCCATCTCACTCTTTACTCTATATTAATAATGTAGATTGGTCATATATAATTCAACCACAAGATTCATTTAATTTACATTATACTAGCAAACACATTTTATAACATTTGAAACATATGAGTAACCAAAGCATACATTTATTTTGTCAAATGTATGAATGAATCTTACATTATTTTATATCATATACTATAACTAATGACTACAGTTTATACCATCTAGGTAAATACATATTTAACTATAAATTTTCACTACCATACAATTAGTTTTTAAACATACTACACTCTATGATAACCTATTTATTATCATAGTCTAGTATTCTAAGATATAACTACTAAGTTTTCATAATTAGTCATATAAAGTAGTCTTGCATACATGAAAACATAAACTTTTATTCAAGTAATTAGATATAACAAATCAGGTCATAGTTCCCATGGATCACAATGATATACTATCATAGCATTTGTTAGACTCTCAAGTTTGTATGCAAGCATACATAAAATCCTACTAATTATCACAAAATATATTATTCATAGTAATAACCAACATGCATAAAATTAATTAGTCAATGTATATGTGAGTCTAAATAGAAATTATAATATGTATCTTTTGAGTATAACATACATTTATACTTTTGTACTTTATGATATCCCATACTATCATAGTTTACAAATATATAGCAACACATAATAAACTTATAATTTAAATAATAAAATTATCATATACATAATAATAATTAAGCAAGTACAAAATTATACCATCAGATTATTTTCTAAGTTTAAATTACATACTAGTATTCAAAGAAATATAACTTATAAGCATGCATCATGATGCACCATTACATGTTAAATATAACCAAATATTTATACATATTAAGACACTCATAATATGTATCGTACAAAATTATTCAATACTGAATACATATAATTATAATCAATCAATATTTTACAGATAAACATAGAACTTGTAAACCTATTATACACTCCTTTAAACATATCGTTCTAGTTTTTAGAAGACTATTTTAATATAGTTATAGTTTCGGTCCCTCGAACATTTGTTGACTAGATAAAATCATGATTTTAGCTATAATATTAGGCATATCACCCATCACAACCATTACATTATGTCCTTTTGTTACATATTTAAATCCATGCATAAATATATCAAAATAAAACTTAACACACATGAAACATAGGATAATCCAAACTAGTATTTTCTATATATTTTATGAGTTTGAATGCATTCATTCATTAAGTTAATCATATGTAATTGTTTTAATATAGTTAATATTCCACCCATGGAACTATAATCATAAAAATACACCCATATGTTCATATATATGTTATTAGATACATTAACACCTATGTTTTCGTATTTAATAACCCATAATTTATTTTAATGTTATTTTTATGTCACATGATTTTAATCAAAAGTTATATATGGTATGTTACCCATACCTATCATAATAAATATTTTTTAAATTTTTTATCCCTCCCATGTCTTATTTAACTCTGAAAAGGTTCTCAATATACTACCTAATTCAACACCTATGGTTATACATATTCTTAAATGATAATTTATGAGATTATTCCACCATTATAAATAATGAGAAAGTTGACTATGTTTAAAAAGTTAAGAATTGTGCTTAGTGAATTTTAGACTCTCATATGAGTTCCTATGTATTTAAGTTATATATAGATTCCTAGAGATGAGTAGGTAGTGATATGTATTTCCATGTTAAGACATATATATATATATATATATATATATATATATATATATATATATATATATATATATATATATATATATATATATATATATATATATATATATATATATATATATTAGTTGTTTAAAATTAATATGTTATGTATGTTGACCTTATATATAAAATTTAAATGATGTATATCTATATAGTGTATTATTAAAAAATTTATATAGCATATTATTTCTAGTTGACTTACTCCATCAAAATAGTCTCATTAAATTTTGGTCCTCATAGTCCTCATATACAAACAATATATTCTCTAATCAAAATATCTTCTCGTATATGACCGATCACATGTAATGATAATGTATTTGATATATGAATTTAAATTGTGTATTATATGTACTTAAAGGTGTAAGTAGATGATACTAATTCCTTGTACCAAAATACAACTATACCCAAAAACTCATATCCAACATATTAAATTCAACGTCCCATATAATATTAATATTCATTCTTAAGATTATGGGGATGCCCCAACCAGATATATTACACATGTTGTGAGAATATAATTAAGCGATGTCAATAGAGAAATACACAAATGATGATAATAAACTACAATCATTTTCAATATCTTTCGCTATTCCTAAAAGATATATGGTGTCATATTATTCCTTTTTTCTAGCATTCTCATATGGATAAGATACAAGGACTATATTTTCGTAATCTAATATATACAAACATCTAATTATATGTATATATATTAGAATTCAATGATTCAATAGCTATGTTTGTAGGCTAGAAAGTAGCAAAAGTAAATTCAATATATAGTGACTCAATTATAAGTTTATAGTGATGATGCCACATTATGAACATATAAAACCATTCTTAAAATAAAATGCATTGGCTAGTATATTAAAAATTTTAGCATGATTATGCAGAATATGAACAACACTGCCTATCTGATAAGATTATTTTTCTATTTTCCTATGTCCTCTCCCCTATGCTTCGCCCCTTTTGCTTGCTCTCCATTTTTAAATTTATTCTTCCAAAATATTTATCATATTCTCTTTTCAAAATCATTTTATTTTAAAGTATGTGCTTTTCCTTTTTTAATTCAATAGCTTTATTCCATGATTTCTCTGTATTTTTTCCTTTGTTTTTATTTTAGTTATTTTTTTAATATATTTAATTTTTTTAATTAAATTTAAACATTTCCTTCCTTTTTATTTTTTTTATTGATTTTTTAATGGTAAATTCTATTTTTATCTATTTTAACATAAGATAGAGAAAATTCATATTTTAATTAATAGCTCTTATTATCACAAGTTTTATTGATAATTTTGACAATTAATAATTCTAAATTTTTAAATTTAATTGTGTTAATAATGTTTCTAAAATCATTAATGAAATAACATACTAATTATGCAAAAATAATTAATTTTTTTATTCAATGTTAACTAAAAAATTATAGAAACCAACTTTCTAAAATTAGTAAAAATAAACACATGTGCAAACTATTTTTAACATATTCTATCATGTTGTAACTAATATGGTGTATGCAAGGTTCTGACCAATTCTTTATCATATTCCAACATTTCTATCTATGTCACCCTCTTCGATGATGCTCTCCCTCCGTCACACTTTAGGGGATGGGTTCTCCTACATCATCCTCACACAAATTATGTAGTTAGACCATAATAGTCATGATATATATTCAACATAAAATATAACTAAAATGACAAATCAACATGATCATAAAGTAAATATATACTTATAACTAACTATTAGTAGCGTGATCATGTAGCCTAATTAATATCTTATTATCTAATGATAGTTTATATCTTAAAGCTTTGTCAAAATAAAACTAAATAATGTGTCAAATATAAATATCTATGGATAGTCAAATAATTTTATTAGCAAGGAATTAGGATGTAATGTCTTTCCCTCTAAATCTAGTCATCATCCTAGATGACTCTTATTCAAACATAAATTTTGAATTAAAATCATTATTCTACAAAAAAAGATGATATAACAAATCAAATTAAGAAAATAAATGTAAAATTATCTATAAAACTTCTCATAGTATTGGTCCCACAAGACTCTATTCTATGACATTTTTATATTATGTAGATAAAGTTTGTTAGTGCCTCTTACATTGATTGTTTCTATCATGACCACCCTAGGGACTAGAACCACAAAACCAACCTATACATATCTTGATTTATAGTTTCATCAACTTTCCAAGTGCACATGAGATCATCATATAAACCAAAATGAATGATCAGTGATAGGTTCATAAAATCTTCCAACCCCTCTACATATCTCTTTATCCTAGGGAGTGTTTTTTTTGCAATTTTAGAGAAAATTAATCAGAGATCCTAGCAAGAATGATGTGCATAAGTTAATACTATTGTTATATCATGTATCTCTTGATAAGTAGAACATGTGAATATTGTCACTACTCCATGGAGTTCTTGACAAGTATGACAATGAATAGGAACTAGAAATATATTTCCAATAAATATAAAAATAAGAAATAAACATTCCATCATATATATGTGTATGACTATATGACTAAATTTGACAAGTTTATCTATCAATCATGGATTAAATAAATCTATCTATAGGATCCAAACTTGGTAACTATCATGTCAATGTAAGAATAAATAGGATCTACTCCTATCACTTAGTACTCATGTTCTTAATTCACCACTCTTCTCTTAAGTCTCCACAACTTAATGATTTTCAAAAAATACACAATATTCAATGATTCTAAATTTTATACTAATAGATCATAGAAATCAATATTATAATAAAAATAAATATTATATGCTAAATAATTTCAAATGTACCCACATACATATAATATAAATCATACCATCAATTTGTAATTGTATTAAGTTGTCACTAGGTAAACGTAACTAGTGTCATATTTGATAGCTTAACTTATAGTGTTATATTCATAATTAAAATAAAATAATGTTAAAATTAGCATAACATACATATGCCAAGGATCACACCATCATTTCAACCTTACAAAGAAACATAGAAATAATATCTCCCTACTTGCTTGGATAGAATGCAATAAATTAAAAGTTTATCTCAACCCCTAGATTGACAAAATGTTTCACACATCGTATACCATACTCATTTCCAATGAAAGTTACAAAATAACTCTTCAAAACAACAAGTTTTAACATAAAAATAGAACAACATAAATCTAATCAAGAGTGAATAATAACATAATAAATATAGTCAACTTATAATTTTTAATCTAGAATTTAATACATAATTCAAGGTTTGCCATTCCACATGGCTTAAAATCATAAGTTAGATATAGTAGTGACCCTCAAGAGTCACAAGTGAAAAGTAGAGAACTATCATCTCAAAAACTCTTACATGACTTCACAAGGTAAAAAATAAACACTGCAACTCTATGTTTCCAAATCACTACCTACTTACCAGATTTGTAAGTATGGTATCTCAATCCATTTTCACAACTGAAAGAAGAAAAATACTAATCAAAAATATTTATCAAATATTCAAATCCTAAAACTTATCTCTCAACAATAAGTATAAGACATTTATCCCATGAACTCCAAGGAATATCATCAAAATAACATTTCAAAAACAAGTTTCAACATCAAAAAAAAAATGAATCCTCTTGGTAGCTTATAATGATGTCAAAGGAGAATTAGATAATAACAACTCACCTCTAAGAGAAATAAGAAATATGTCACTTCTTCCTAACACACATAATATAATGGTGCAAATCCATAAACAAACTTCTAACACAAAGGAATTCTAAACCCAAGATAATAACACTCTAGTACAAGAAAATTCCCACCACACTAGGTGGTACCAACTAAAAATGGTCTTATAAGGTCTTTCATTTCTAGGATTAGTGAACATAAGACATAAAAATTGAAGCACATATATTGAATTAAGAATCATTTCATTTTTGTTAATCA
The DNA here is from genome assembly GCA_037957365.1 of Torreya grandis. Taxonomy (NCBI): domain Eukaryota; kingdom Viridiplantae; phylum Streptophyta; class Pinopsida; order Cupressales; family Taxaceae; genus Torreya; species Torreya grandis. The sequence goes on from JARHVA010004539.1 coordinate 234,794, forward strand.
CTCACTAGACATAAATGGTGAAGGTAACTTGATTATCAAGAAGGATGTAGTCACACTCGATGTGTTTGATCTAAGTGATCAAACTATGGTAGAAATATATTATTCATAACTCATGAACTATGTTATACACTCTCCTACCCAAATCTCATATACAATAATCACCATTGTGCAACTCGATAAACCAACCCCTTAACAAATCAAAAGGGTAAGATTTCTCCTAGGGTATATGCACAATATACCACATACATATTTCATGAATGTCACATACTTACAAAAGTCACCAAGCCATATAGGAATATCTATCAAGTCTCAAAACTCTAATCATGGTGTAACATGGTTTTGCATTGAGACACCACAAATATAAAGTAATAGTGCAATACTTTATGTTACTAGGTTCATATTGGTAAATAAAAAAACATGAAAATACTAATAGACTCATTAGGTCTTAGAGTTTGAGCTACAGCTCTGATACCACATATAACAACCTCGATGGGTCAACTAGAAATACATGATTTTTTTAATTAAATACATATACCAACAATAGATTACACTATGAAAATATATAGAGACCATATGAAATAATTAAAGTGTGATAATGACAAACAAATATATTACATCACATATCACTGATCCCTAATATCATGAGAGCACATCATAATGTAAATATATAAAATAGTTATATTAACTTAACTACGACTGATACAATTCTAAAACCACCAATGTGATGTACAATAATAATTAATTATAAATCTTCATGAAATTATTAAATAATAAGTATAATTTAATATAATTTATATATAAGATGCATATCTCCCTCAAAGCATAGTTCTCAAACTCAAGTATCTATGGCAATCTCAAGTATCATCTCGATAAGTAGTACTATTGTGGGGAAAGACAATATCATCTGAGTTTTTTTACACATCAACCATGACTAATAATCTTCTATACTAATCTCATTAGGGATTGGCCCTCCCTTCATAGATGAGTAGATAGCGATGGTGTGAGACTCCATAAAGATAAGTATGTACCCATGTATTGTATGATTTATAAACTAAGCATGTAGTTTATCATAGAAAATTGTTATATTGCAAGATATTACATAAACATGTAAATCATACTCATGCAATGATAATGGGTCACTAAAAATACTTTGATCCAAAGTTTTATGAATAATAAATAATAATAACCTATAGATTAATCAAATTCATACACACCATTTGATTGAACTACCTTCATTTATCATTCTAATACTAGTAAGTCAGTGAAGTTCATCTCACTCCTTACTTTATATTAGTAATGCATATTGATCAAATAAAATTCAACCACAAGATTCATTTAATTTATATCCTACTAGTAAACACATCGTATAACATGCTAAAAATGAGAGTAACCAAAGAAAATATTTATTTTATTAAACATATGAATGAATTCTACATTATTTTCTATCTCATCCTATAAATATTGACTATAATTTATATCATTCAGGTAAATACATATTTAACTATAGATTTTTATTATAACAATTAATTTTCAAACACACTACATACTATGACAACCCATATTATCATAGTCTAGTATTCTAAGACATAATTACTAGTTTTTCATAATCAATCATATAAATTAGTCTTAAAAATATGAAAATGTAAGCTTATATTGAAGTAACTAGATATAATGAAGTAAGTCACATTTCTCATGAAACACAATGATATACTATCATAGTATTCATTAAACTCTCAAATTTATATACATGCATACATAAAATCCTACTAACTTTCATAAAACATATTATTCATAGAAATAAATAACAGGTATATATTTAATTAATCAACACAAATGTGAGTCTAAACATAAAAATTATAGTATTTATCATCTGGATATAGCATATATTTTTATTATAGTAATCTATGATATCTTATACTATCATAGTTCAAAACTACATAAGAACACATAGCAACTTATAATTTCAAGAATTAAATGACCACATACATAATAACAATCAATCGAGTATAAGATTATACCATCCAGATATACCTTAAAATTAAACTACATAGTAACATTAAAAAATATATAACTTATAAGCATGCATGATGATACACCATCACATGATAAATATAACCAAACATTTATATATATTAACACACTCATAATATGTATTCTACATAAGTATTCAATACTTAATACATATAACTACAAACAATCAATCTTTTGTAGAAAAATAGAGAACTCATAAAGTTGTTATATATTTATTTAAACATCTCATTCTATTTTTTAGAAGACTATTTTAATGTGGTTATAGTTTTGGTCCCTCGAACATCTGATGACTGGATAAAATCATACTTGTAGGTATAATCTTATACATATCACTTAACACAATCATTTACATTATGTACTTTTATTGCATACTTAAATCTATGCGTAGATATAGCAAAACAAAACTCAACACACATGAAACATAGGATAATCCAAACTAGAATTTACTATATGTTTTAGGAGTTTGAATGTATGTATTTATTTACTTAATCATATGTAATTCTTATCATACAATTAATACTCCATCCATATAATTATAACCATAAGAATACATCTCTGTGTTCATGTATACACTATTAGGTACATTAACACGTGTTTTCATATTAGTAACTCATAATTTATTTTAATTTTAATTTTACATCATATGATTTTACTCAGAAATTATATATGATAAGTTATCCGTATCTATCATAATGAAGACTTTGTCAAGTTTTTTATCTCTCCCATGTCTTCTTAAATTCTGAAAAAGCTCTTGATGTACTACCTCAAATAACACCTATGGTTATACATATTTTCAAGCAAGAATTAATGAGATTATGTCACAATTAAAAATAATGAAAAAGTTGACTATCTTTAAAAAATTAACAATCGTGCTTAGTCAATTTGAGGCTTTTATATGAGTTCTTATGTATTTAAGTTATATACAAATTTTTAAAGATGAGTGGTTATGGATATGTATTTCCATGCTAAGATGTATTAGATTAGATATATTTCCATATTAATTCATTATGAATATGATATATATATATATATATATATATATATATATATATATATATATATATATATATATATATATATATATATATATATATCGGAATGTCCATAAATCATATTATTTGTTTAAAATTAATATGCTATGAATTTTGACCCTATATGTAAAATCTAAATGGAATACTTTCATTTAGTGTATTATTAAAATTTTCATATAACATATTATTTATAGTTTTCTTATTCCATCAAAATACTCCCATGAAATTTTAGTCCTCATATATGGATAATATTTTCTCTAATCAAATTATCTTCCCCTATATAACTGGTCACATGTAACATTAATGTATTTGATTTATGCATTTAAGTTATGTATTAGATGTACTTAAAGGGATAACTAAATGATGTTAATTTCTCATACCAAAAGACAGCGATGCCCAAAAAATCATCATCAGAATATTAAATTTACCATCTCATATAATTTTTATATTCAGTCTTAAGATTATGGCAACGCCCCAACCAGTTATACTACACATACTTTGAGAATATAGTTAAGTGGTGAACATATTGAAAATGGTAGTATTTTATTATTGCGCCTTCTTAGGACACACAAGATGCTACCAGAAACTCATTTGCAACTATGCAAAGATTGTGGCACCCCTAGAAGAGCTAATGAACAATGATGAACCATTCTTTTGGAGAGCAAAATAACAACAATTCAATACATATGTTTATAGACTAGAAAGTAGCAAAAGAGAATTCAATATATAATGACTCAATTATAACTTTGCAGTGATGATGCCACATTTATATATATATACAACAATTCAATACCTATGTTTATAGACTAGAAAGTAACAAAAGAGAATTCAATATATAATGACTCAATTATAACTTTGCAATGATGATGGCACATTTTGAATATATAAAAACACTCTTAAAATAAAATGCATTGGTTGGTATATTAAAATTTTCAGCATGACTATACAAAATTTGAATAACACCACCTACCTGACAAAATTGTTTTTATGGTTTCCTGTGTCCTCTTCCCCTATGTTTCACCCCTTTTGTTTTCTCTTCTTTTTTTAATCTTATTATTCCAAAATACTTATCATATTCACTTTTCAATATAATTTGCTTTTAAAGTATGTATTTTTTTGTTTTTAATTCAATAAATTTATTCCATGATTTCCTCTGATTTTCTCCTTTATTTTTGTTTTAGTTAATTTTTTAATATATATTATTTTCTTTGATTTTTTTCTTAAATTTAAATATTTCCTTCATTCTTATTATTTTAATAATTTTTTTCATTTTCCATGGTAAATTCCATTTTTATCTATTTTCATGTAAAATAGAGAAAACTCATATTTTAATTAATATCTCTTATTATCACAAGTTTTAATGACAATTTTGATAATAATTTTAGATTTTTAAATTTAATCATGTTATTAAGGTTTTTACAAGAATTAATGACAAAATATATCAATTATGCAAAAATAATTCATTACGATATTCAACCTTAACTTGTAAACCATAGAAACTAACTTTCTAAAGCAAGTAAAAATAAGCACTATGTGCAAACCATTTTTAATGAATTCTACTATCTATTAACTACTATTATTTGTGTATGGTTTTCGTCAATTTTTTAATCATCCTCTGATATCTCCATCTATGTCATCCTCTCTAATGATGCTCTCTTTCTATCACATTCTGAGGGATGGAATCATGCATCATCCTTATATAAAGAAGGTAATTAGACCATAACAATATTGGTATACATTTGTCATAAAATAAAACTAAAATAATAAATCAACATGATCATAAGATAAACATATACTTACAACTAACTCATAGTAGTATGATTATGTAACCTAAGAAATATCCTATTGTCTCATAATATCATATATCTCAAAACTTAATCAAAATATAACCAAATAAGATCTGTAAACTATAAATATCCATGGATAGTCAAATAGTTTTCTTAATAAGGAATTAGAATGTAACAAAACATGTACTATGACACTAAGTAAATGCGTAAAACAATTACACGTGAAATATATTACATGTACTAGTTCAAAATAGTAAATTCATATTTATTCTAGTTGATGAAAATAGTAAAAAATGTAAATAAAATGATTTGACATGCAATGACTAAGTAAAATGACAATGAATGAGTAAATATTCCCACCTTGTTAGAATATTAGGATTATAAGAGTGCATCAATGGTCTAGAAGTGATATCTTGGTTGTGTAAAATTTGGAGTGTTGATTATGCAAGAAAAAATTGGTGCATGTTTTTTCACCACTGAATATGCCTCAGCTAGATTCAACCAACGGATAGGTGCTTATATTGTATTTGAAGAATATGTTCTATTGTACTAATATGAATTTTTATCTATTTTATTTTTTATTTTTTCTTGTGTAGATTTATTCTTAGTTACCATATAGTTCTATATCTTTTCATTTTAGAATTCATTAGGTAGAAAGTATGATTTGATGTCTTCTTATTCTCATAACCTAGTTCATTTAAAATAAAAATAAAGAACAATTAAAAAAAGTGATGGGTCAAGCAACTACAAAGTAGTTGCAGCTATATAACCTACATATTCAGAATTAGACCTTATGTATTTTTAGTTGTGTAAATATAATATGGAGCACGGGCTTCAAACTCCTCTTCCCTAGAAGTGATTATTCAACTACATGAACATGCTCTTAAAAAATTTGGTACAAGTAAATGATGTCAAAATAGATAGAAGTAATGAATGACTAATGTTCTAGTTGAATGTGTAGGCTTCCTTTCAAATATAGCAAAGGATTTGATCAATTAAGACTTTAACTTATGTAGGGTTCTTCATGTGATTTTCACAACTTATAGTCTCCTTAGTAACTGACTAGGAATTATTTGAATATATAGATAATTTTATAGCATGATACACAGTATGGTCAACAATGAAAAAGTATAAGATTTAAAATCAAAGTCATAGAAAATCAGGCCTAGAAGGAGAAAGGATCAACACATATAAACATGACAAATTAAGTAGCCCACCGAATATTCATAGGGAAGATTTAATGGTACGTTTGTAGCTATCAAATCTATCCTTCAAGAAACAAATATCTATAATGGGTATAAGAAAATAAAAATATTTTTAAAAAATATTAAGATCTCAAATAGATATATGTTAAAAACATTTAAAATTCTCAAAGTTTAGAAGAAGTGTAGTTTTAAGTAAGAAGTGTTTAAAAAAAATTATATAATAAATGAATCAAATAGATAAGAACAAGTAAAAGTCATTATAAAAAATGATCTTATACTCAAATTTAGTGTCTATAGTCACATGATGGGAATAATGTAAAACAATTGGGAGATTTATCCCATAATATCCTAGTTTTGTGAGAGTGGGATGACTCCACATTTATTTGTGAACCAAAACATAATGTTAATACCTAATTCTTAATTAGGTATCAAAACATATGTATCATGTACTATTTCACAAGTATTTAAGATTAAAAATTAAAACATTAGTGATTCTTTAAAATAAAATAAAAAATAAAAAAATAAAAAAATCATATATCTTAAATTAATCACTTTTTGGATTCCAACCAACATGCCCAACATTATGGCATTAATCTCTTTGAGTTTCAATATCATGCTTCCATCTCTAGGGATCTTTGAACCTGAAGAAAGGAAATGAAATTATGGTATTGAGCTTATCCTTACAGGAAATGTTGTGTTGAGTAGTTCAAATATTCTAATGAATCTTCTAGCTTTTACCTTCTCAACCTCTACTTTCTTAGTCGGTATGCGAGCATCAAGATTCACACCAATCAAAACATGGAGTTGTGGAATTAATTTTTCAATTCATAATTTTTATGAAAGAATAAATGGAAAAGTTTAAACTGATATAAATTGATTTTATAAAAGTATGCATTCAAATGATATTATTATAAATTTATCTTTTAAATAAAAAATATATACATTTTTATTATATTTTTATAAAAAAATATAATGAAAGTATATATCCACCTTTCAGAAACACATATGGATGCTTTTGTTAATATACTTTAGGTCCCTCAACTAAATCAATATTTTATAAATAAATTATGTATATTTTATTATATTGTTGTTAAATAAAACATTAATATTTTAAATTATGTAAATTTTTTATAAACTTAAATAATAATTTAACAAGATTAATAGTTAAGGAAATCATTATCAAAATGTTCATTCCATGTAATTTGCCCTGCCTAGACCTTTTCCATAAGAACACATAATCTCTAAATATTGGAGAAGAGGCTATTAATTTTGTTTTATTTTATTGTAATGTTTCGAATCACATAAATATGTTGTATTATATTTTAATGTACAGTATAATAAATCATCACTTTCACTAATTGAAATATAGTTATTTTAATTATTAATTATTTTTTTTTTTATATTTAATAATTTTATTTTTTATGTGATAATTTTTTCATATTTAAATAAATTATATAACAAATTATAAGTTTTACTAATTTGATTATAATCATTTTATTTTTATTTTTATTTACATTATTATTATAAAATAAATTGTAGTTTAATAATAAAAAATGATAATGTAAAATATGTTTCTTAATTATTTACCAAACTACAAATTCCAAAAAAAATAAAAATAAATATATAAAATAAAATTTTTATCCAAACAAATTTATTATTAAAAAAAAAATGAAAAATAATTAAAAGAATTAAGGCTCATCATGTTTATTGTGATGTTTCACCATTTTCATAATGTAGGCATATACTTATCTGAAATGTTACTAATCAAGGATGGCATTTTCTAGCAGCATTTAAAGCTTCAAATCAAAAGAGCTTAATATAATCAGAAAAAACAAATAAGGGGTTTTTATCAAAACTGAAAGATACATATGCATGTGAGATTATAGGCACAGAAAATGAGGAAAAGGCCCTACCGTGTAAAGAGAACACGCTCCTTCCACACGTTGGAACTGGCCAAAAATTGACGCAGTGATCTGTCCATGGAATTGTTTTCGAATATCTCTTAATTATCCATTCGAACAGATGAACGTACAGAGTGCAGTGTAATGCAATGCAACCCTACAGTTGAAGCGTGTTAATTGCTTTGTTTTTTATGTTAATGTCAGTTTCGTATTTTGTATTACTCGGTATCAAATTCCTATTTTCTTTGCTTTTTGGTGTCATGGCATATGACCTAATTTCATTCAAAACTGAGTTATGGTGACCCGACACTGCAAGGTTGTTCTTCATTTCAAAGTTGAAAATATGTTAAATTGTATTTTTTTATCTTATAAAAAAGATATTTCTATGTTTAAGATAGTTTAAACCACTTTGAATATATATAGGATATATTTAACAGTTATATGTATTTATACATTTTAATTTTATATTTTTTAAAAGTGATAAATGTTGATGGATAACTTTCATAAAAAAATTAGGTTGATTGTTATATTTAATTTATATAGAAATATTGATCAAATAAAATATGATTGGAAAAAATATTATTTGAAAGTGATTTTTTTTGTGAAATAAAGTAATCAGTAAACAAAATATTAACAAAATTCTAGTTGAGCATAGCTTACAAAATAACACTATTCGATTTAACATGAATTATGTTATAACACAATTAAAAGTAAATTGGTTTATAACAGGTAAAAAACATTTTATCAGTTTCATAAAGTATTGAAACATTAAAAAAAAATCTACATAATATCTATACTATAAAGTCATTGTCACATTATTATGAAATTTGAAAACATCAAATATATTAAAAATAAATTGGTTTATAATAAATAAAAAAACATTTTTTCATTTTTATAAAATGTCGAAACATTAACGATGTTTTGTAAATGAATAATGTAAAAAGTAAATTAAAAAACATTTTCTCATTTTTATAAGGAGTCAAAACATTAAAGATAGTTTGTAAATGAATAATGTAAAATGTAAATTGACCGCGTGCTGATTATCAAATCAAGCATGTATTTTACTACCACCTAAAAGTAAATTATTTCATGCGAAAGTTAGTTTACATTAAGATGAAATAAATTCGCATGTACACATTGTACATAATTTTAAGCAGAAATGAAATAATTAAATTACATTCAATTATGTAAATAATTTTTTGTTATAATAAATGATAAAAAATAATTAGAGAGGGGTTTATAAAAATATATGATTTTATATAAATTTAGAAATAATTATCATGATCAAATAATAAAATTAATGTTTTAAAGGAAAAATAATGAAAACTGAGTTAAATTTGTAGTAGTTATAATTGCACATTCAAAATTTATGGTAAATCAAGTTTGTACATTATGTGATTATAGTAAATTATAAATAAGTAGAAATTAATTCAACACTTCCATCTATTAAGTCGAGGACTCCAAATAACCCTTCTTTTCTTGAAATTATGTGTGGATCTTTAATAAATTGATCTCCTTCTTCAAAATTCTAGTAGAGAAATCATATCTAAGAAATTGAAATCATGGGACATATATTCAAGGTCCTTGTTTATTTTTATCTTGATTCTTATGAGAACCCTAGAATACTTGTAAAATTTTACAATCTATACACCAAATATCATGCATGCTCAGCAAGGAAAACCAATCATAGTGCAGTCTCTACTATATATGAATTATCATGCTAAAGTGAATACACGATGCAATAATAAATGCTTCATATTTCCTTAGATTAGTAAATCTCTACTCTAAGTGTTAGAATTAGATGCTTTGGAACTTTCAAAATATAACTCTACCATGTGATATTGACTTTTTTTGTCCTAAATGCATTAATGTATGTGTATTTATAAACTTCTATAATTTGAATTAGGACCCTATCGAGATAAAAGTGGGTATATAACATGTAGAAAACTTAATATGGAAAGCTTACAATCCCTGGGAGATCCAAAAACAACAGTCATAAAGGCTCAACATAGAATTGGATAATGTATGTTTCTAGGGTAAGTCTCAAATAGGTAGGGAGGATAGAGAGAGGAGAGAGAGAGTGTAAATTAGGGTGATTTCTTACTTTATAGAGAATTGTAGAGTTATGGATATAGAGGATTGATTTGATCATGTTAAGGATTGAGTGAGGTAGTTAGAGGCCTAGCTAGGGAGAGGAAGAGGAGCCATGACCCACCTAGAAGAGATATTGGTGTAGCTCAAACTTTACTAGCCTATTTAACTACAATCTATCAAACACTTATGGATATTTATGTTCTACTAAACCATTATGAGATATGGGATTAGATAGAGCAAGGACGTAGTGGTGTTACCCCTAGTAGAGATAGGTTAGAGCCTCATATATGGATAAGAGTAGTGAGGATAGGGATAGTCATAGGAGTAGAGATAGATATTATTTTAGAGATGATTATTCATCTCCTCGACAAAGGAAATTTTATGTATGGTTTATGTATGGGTTATGTGACCTAGTTTTTGACTATGTATGGGGAAAATATGATTTTGTTGATACACACACACACACACATATATACATACATACATACATACATATATATATATATATATATATATATATATATATATATATATATATATATATATATATATATATATATATATATATATATATATATATATATATACATATATACACACACACACACACACACACACACACACACACACACACACACATATATATACATACATACACACACACACACACACACACATATATATATATATATATATGTATATGTATATGTATATGTATATGTATATGTATATATGTATATATATATATATATATATGTATATGTATATGTATATATATATATATATATATATGTATATGTATATGTATATATATATATATATGTATATATATATATATATATGTATATATATATATATGTATATATATATATATATATATATATATATATATATATATATATATATATATATATATATATATATATATATATGTATATATATATATATATATATATATATATATATATATATATATATGTTTAGTTTATTGTTGTATATTATGTTTTTTCAAATGTTTATATATGTATAGAAGTCTTTTGATTTCCATGTTTTTTTTCATTTATTTCTTATGTGTTTGGACAAAATAAATGTAAGGTAAAATGAAACAATTAATATGTATATTAGTATGTAAGTATAAATTAAAAAAATATGATGACTAAGTTCCTAGCTCAGAGCAAAATATATATTGATTGAAGGTCATAATAAGTAGGACAAGGCACTAACAAATAATACATGTAAGATTAGAATAACAAAAATAGACAATACATGGTGATATACTCAATGTATGTTGAATAGGTGTATGATAAAATATCCATAAATATTCACTTTGTAAATATATAGTAGATAGACATGTTTCATTGGTTTTAAATTTCCTAGAAGATGGAATACCTACAATTAGTTCCTTAGTTTGACTTTTTTCTCTATAAATATAACTAGTGACAAAATTTTGGTGGAAACCCATTTAAGTTGTTTTGAGATGTATAAATATCTACTTTAGGATGTTCTAAAGATTTATTCTCATTTTCTTTCTCTCATTTAACTAAAAATTTATCACCTTAAAAGTCAAAAATATATGATTATTAGTACTATCAAACATTGCATTCATCATTTGTAACCATGGCATTCCCATTATATTAAAACAAAGATGTCATAATATATAATAATGTAGGATATGTTTGGGGGCCAAGAGATACATGACATTTAATTCATCCTAATGTTACATGTTTATGTAGACACATAAATTAACATTTAAGCTAAAATAATGCACTTGTGACCACCCTTTTACACATGTAGTTGATGCCTTATTCCACAGTATTTTGACCACATTCCTTAATTTTCCATGTGGATGACCCAATCATATAAGCAAACCAATGATCTCAAAATTTCATATTCTTCATGCAAAATAGCTGAGGTTTATCAACATATTGTTCCATACTCTAAGATCAATTATTTTTGATCATAAGACATCAACACCCTATTTGGACAACAACATTCCCTAGGAATGTTTCATTCGATTGCTCTTATCCTCCTTACAAATAATTTTTAATTTATCAAATTCATAATAATATAATGGGTCATCCCATAAGTTTATCAATCCCTATTTGAAGTAATTCTTTATTGATCACTATAAATACAAAATTTAAGTTATTTTTCACACAAAGGTCTTCAATATTGAAAAACAATAGAATTATAATTTTACATCAAGAGAAAATTCTCTATTTATCCCAATTCTATTTACATACAACCCTATTAGCCTTGATCTAAAGTCTAAATACACTGATAAGGTCACAATTCATATTTGAAGCATGTAATCACACCATGATTGCACCATAATTTAGCATTTTCTCCATCTTTTCAAACATAAAATAATATTTGTTAGCCAAAATTGGCCACCATGAATGAGTATAATTCAAAAATTTGATGTAAATGATCTTAACTTTGTTGATATAAATCATAAAGGTATTGCATTGTTCATTCAATGTGGTCTTCTTTGTGTGTTTAGCATAGATTAAGTTAAGTTTGACAAAGTTAAGATTAAGTGTGAATTCAAGTCAATATTAAATCATGGCCAAAGAGGCAAGGTGGTGACCCTTCCAAGAATACCTATGATCTAAGATAACCAAGTTGACCAAGGAGAAAAACTAGTAAGCTGAAAACATTGTACTTTGAATATTTTGGATAAGTTAAGGTAGTTTTGACAAGATTAATGTATTTTATTTTCTTTAGTCTTATTTTATATTTTAATGTTGAGATGATATTTGATAGGAAGGAACAGATGTGAAGATTATATCATTGGATAGGGGTATTTTAAGTCATCTAACATTTATGTAATGATATGATGCCTATACTTGTTTGTACGTATTCTCCAAATGTCTTAAAAACTACTTTATAATGTTGAAATCTCTTTTTGACTACCCATGCATCATTTTCTAACATCCAAATGAGAGTTATTGAAGTATTTTTAGGTAGAAAGAGGTGTTAAATATTTTTTCATACTAATCCACTTTTGTATAGGTCATAGAAAGCTACATAATCACTTGGTTCATAATCTCCAATAATTTTAGAAAGTAGAACAGGCATATTCTTGAAGAAAACAAGATTTTGGAAGTCTTTTGTATAAATTTTACATTTATGGGCAATGCACAAGCTCATACAAGGCTAATCCTAGTATATTTAGACCAAATCCATGAAAAAATGGATTTGAAGAGATAAATAAGGCAAAAACTCCTTTTCTTGACAACCCAAAGAGGCCACCGATTTTTGGATGGTAGTCATATATATATATATATATATATATATATATATGGTAGAGGAGGTGACCCTAATTTCCTTCCTTTTTTTGGCATTATTTTTTTGTTTAAGCTCCTTAACTTTATAAATAATCATTAAGAAGGTAAGGGTGCAGAAAGATGGCTAAAAACCCCACAGGGTTGGTTTTTTCCTATTATAGAGTTTTGATGTTTAATTAATGCATGAGAGTTATTTTAAAAGGTCTCTTTAAAAATATTTAAACTTTTAAAAATCATATTTACTCAAGGTTATTCATATATATATATATATATATATATATATATATATATATATATATATATATATATATGTATGGTAGAGGAGGTGACACTAATTTCCTTCCTTTTTTTGGCATGATTTTTTTTTAAAGCTCCTTAACTTTATAAATAATCATTAAGAAGGTAACGATGCAGAAAGATGGCTCAAAACCCCACAGGGTTGGTTTTTTCCTATTACAGAGTTTTGATGTTTAATTAATGCATGAGAGTTATTTTAAAAGGTCTCTTTAAAAATATTTAAACTTTTAAAAATCATATTTACTCAAGGTTATTCATGTTCATGTTTGTGTGTGTGTGTGTGTGTGTGTGTGTGTATATATATATATATATATATATATATATATATATATATATATATATTATATATATATATGGTAGAGGATGTGACCCTAATTTTCTTAATTTTTTTGGCATTATTTTTTTGTTTAAGCTCCTTAACTTTATACATAATCATTAAGAAGGTAAGGGTGCAGAAAGATGGCTCAAAACCCCATAGGGTTGGTTTTTTCCTATTATAGAGTTTTCATGTTTAATTAATGCATGAGAGTTATTTTAAAAGGTATTTTTAAAAATATTTAAACTTTTGAAAATCATATTTACTCAAGGTTATTCATGTTCATGTTTGTATTAACACCAAATAGTCTTGATTTGTTAGACTAGACATGATAATCATAGTTTGAGGGACTTGTGAAGTGTTTTGGTGCATAGAATGAATGAAAGGATGTTGTTAATAATTTGTAAAAAGTAATTAGGACCATTCAAACCAATTCAAATCATCATTGGATGAATTAAATTAAATAAAAGTAGATACTCTTTTATGTACATGTGGGTTGTATTAACCAACAAATATGGTTGAGATAACCCTTATCAAGTATAAGTGTGTTTCAATGTTAGAGGCTATTGAATGAGTAATACTATCTAAATATGTACATGAATATAATTCTCAGGGATTTATTCCAAGTGGAAATCCTTAGGATTCAAGGGTTCTAGTGTCTCTCATCAAAGCCAAGCCCAAATTATTTTTTGTAAACCTACAAGTCTGCAAACTTATAGGTCAACATTGGCACCTAAATGGTGGTAATAGAAGTCTATGGTAATTTTAAGACATTATATATGTTATAATTCCTTTTAAATTATATATATAAGCCTTAATATTAAAATTTATTAGACCAACAGTGAAGGGATGGAATCCATGTGTATACAGTCCATGTAAGCAATCATAATTTGTGCTTCTACAGGAAATCAACAATCATAGTGTCTTGGTGAAATTCAAAGTAACTATTTAAAGGTTTTACATGGGTTATAAAATAATTATAAACATATATTAAGGATTCAAACTAAACTCACCTACCCTCATGTGATACACCCCATGGTTGCAAGGTTGTGTACATGAAATGAACTAGAAAAAGGGTTGATATGTGCATGAAACTTGAGTTGTGAGGGTTAAATAAGAGTGTATAAAGTATGTAAAAGGTTTTAATAGTTTTAAATGAGTCATTATTGGCAAGATATTATAATATACAAGCTCCCTTGATGGAGAAATGACCTTGACCCATTGAAGACCTAGGAGAGTCATGAGAATATTGAGTCTCATCTTATAGAAACCAATACAAAATTGGTTTCTCACTCATATAGATTATTAAATAATGTTACCTATATAAAAATTTAATATAACATATTCGTTAGTATAATCCATTGAATAAAGAGATTTTTTTTTTTTGAATTCATTCAAATGGAGGAAAAGGGCACCTAAGAAGGAGAATATGTGACCCTAAGAAGAGGAATGTGAAGGTTTAAAATGAACATCCAAGGTGTTTTGAGACCATTAGAGACATAGAGAGGATATTAAAATAATTGGCCACTTTTTATTTAATTACATTGTTGACCAATTAGATTTCTAAAGTAAAACAAGAGAAAAGAAAGCTTAGGCCTAGTGACCACCTACATTCATGTTAGAAGTCAAAGTTAGAAAAACTACATTTATGGTGTCAAATGGAGTGTTAGTAGGTTTTTATAGGATAAATAAGAATATAAAATATCTATCCAATACTTTTTAAGATAACAAAAGTGCTAAAAAATTATCGGAAAAGGATTCACTCTCAAAATTATAGTATAGAAACACAAATTACTACTTGTATGTGTGTGTGTGTGAAGAATGAAGAAAACTTGTAGGTTTTGGGGTTTTTTTAGGATTGAGGAGGTCCAAGATGTTAAGTATATATGGGTAGATGATATTCTAAATTTTGAGATCACTAAGAAGGAAGAAAAATGCTCAAAGAGGCTTGTTAGGGTCACTTCAATGTGACTATTTACAAATCCTTGCTCAAGGCCTAAGGCAAGTTTCAATGAATTAAAAAGGTAAATTCCTTCATAATACTATTTGAACATATCATATGATGTTTAAAAAACATAATAATAATGTTTAAAAGATAAATCAAACACTTTTAACCCTTTTTCTACAAAATGACTCCTCTCGAATACACAATCAAGCTTGTATTTCACAAAAGGTAACTTTTAGTATGTGTGAACTTGTAGAAAAAAGCGAATAGAATCCTAAGAAAATTATGGAATTATTGGGTTGGTTTGTATACATAATATTATTTGTGTTAGTTAATTCATAAATTTCCATAACTTTATGAACTATCATTACGAAGCTGGGTGACTCTAAAACCCTTGTTAAACCCTAAAGAAGACATAATGGAAAATATTAACTCTCCAAACACACAAAATAGATTTAAATAAATTTAAAACCAATTTTATGCCATATATTCCTCTCTTAGGCATATTAATAAGCAAATTTTTATCATGTGTGAGCTAAATTTGTGCAGCAAATGGCCAGAGAAGCTCCTTCATGAGCTTATTTTCAAGGTTTTGATCTAAACAAACTCTCCTAAGTAGTTTTAAAAGGGAATTGAGTCAATTAAATGTGTTATAATCATATTAAATTAATTTAAGATGTTTATATATCAATAGTATATGATTCAAGTGTCCAAGTAGCCCTTACTGAACAATCGTGACTAATATGACTTCAAGAAGGTAAGGGTACAGATTGGTTGCAAGGTTCTGGAGATAAAAGCAACTAAAAAAACTTTGGATAAACTCTAAAAATAATATAAATATGACTTTTAGTCATGGAATAGAGAAAATTATCATGATTAACCCTCAAAGCTACTTGAAGCCTACATGACAATGAAGATCTCTGTATACTCTAAGGTCAACTATGAAGACTACAACTACAAGATGGTTTCTATTGATTGAACAAAATCTCCATGTCTTTGTATGGTATATTAATTGAAGAAATAAGATATGTGGAAAATTTGCATGCCACAAAACTTGGTATTCCTTGTGAATTCATGAATTGATATCAAAGAGAGTATAAGAATAAGGCATAAATTTCAATGAAAATCTCAAAAGAAAGAAGAAGCATTGAAAGAGATAAAAGTTAGCGTATATGATATTCAAGGGTGCAAAATGTCAATTGAATAACTTATAGATATCCCAATAATTATATATTTAAATCCATGATATGGATTTATAATCAAGAAGGCACCAAAACTTCCAAGATGGCCTGTTATGCCACTCTTCATGAAAAATTTAGTCAACACATGTCTTAGAAAATAAGAGGCAAGATGAAAACACACTCTTTAAAATATTGGTGTCACTTTGTTTAAATTTTTTAGTTGATATGATCATGAGAGGTATTTCATGAGTTATATTCTTGTCCTATCCTTATCTCTTATTCTCATTCATCTATAAGTGAGGCCTTGAAAGGCCTTGAATGTATCCTCAAAATGTTTATGTAGAAGCCCTACCAATTTTAAGACTTGTAATTCCCTTTGAAATCAATTAAAGATAAATTATACTATCTTAATCTTGAATATATTTATTTTGAATGGATTTTTGATGAATGTTTTATGATATTAATATTACTTCTTTGTATTTGTCTTTCTCTTTCATGCCTCTATGTGAGTTTGTCTTCTTTTCACTAGTCATATGAAGTGTAATAAATGGTTTTCTAAGTTTAAGTGTTGAAATGTCATTAGTGTCTACTCTTAGGCCTCTTGAATAATAACCTTAGCTACTATAATATCCATATCCTTCATATATAATCACTTGTGTGGTCGGAGTTATTTTGAATCTATAAAATCAGATTGTAGACTTGTCATTTCATAGTCTAAATATTGGAAAATAGAGGACACTATATTTGGTGCATCACCTCCATGTTTTTATTATTAATTTTATCTCTTTACTATCATTTTTATTGAAATTAAGTCAATTTATTTATAGTTTTGGGTGAATAATCAAGGTATTTATCCCTTTTCTATAGGTTCAATCCACTCATTAAGTCACCCATAACTTAGGATTGTTCACATGTTATCATCTAGTTAGTTAGGCTTGAAAAATCTTCTAAGGGTGAAAATTAGATAGATAAAATTTATGACACAATTGGTGGGATTAAATTTTAATAATTTTATCTAATACTGATGTTGGTCTTGGTAAATTTGTAGTTATAAAAACCTCCTTCATGCAACATATGGTGACTCTAGCAAGTTTTAGCTCTTGGTTTTAGACTAACATGTCAATTTTCATGCCAAAGGTGAATAAAAGGTCAAGGGCCAAAGTTATTCATTTTTAATTTATTTAATTACCTTAATTTTTTAGTCAAGAGAAAAATATTTATTTATTTTACCCCTTTCACCAAGACTCTTGGAAAGAAACTACATTTTCATTACACTCCAAACTCTCTTAAAGCTAGCAATATGGCTATAAAACTTCCTTTTGTTTCTTTAAATGTGGATCTCCTTTAAAATTTTCAAGATATGATGATATCCATATGGAATTACTCAAGAGTGTCTCATACGCTAGTGGATAAAACACCATTACTCCCATTAAACACATTAAAGATATATCTAATTTTTGTACTATTCACAATATCACTCAAGAGGATTTTTCCATTAGGTTGTTTGAAATATAATTCAAGGTAAAAACATTTATTTGGTATAGGATATTAGATCATAATTTAATTGGTTCATGGGACCCATTGGGAGAGAATTTGAGTAAGAATTTGAAGACAAGAATAATCATTTATCACTAGTTGAAAAATTGACTACTATCAAGAGAAATCCACAAGAATTCATGCAAGAATTCAATTCTAGGTTCCAAAAAACATGGAATAAGATCCAAATTATTATGATACCTACTCTAAATTATGCCTTACTCTACTATCTCAAGTGATTAAATAGGGATATAATTTTTATGATATAATCCATGGGAGGAGAGACCTTACATGAAACCTATGATCTTGCCATAAAAACTAAAAATAACTCATAAAAGTTGGAAAGATGTCTCTAAGGCCTCCCATGCCATTGTTTCATGATATACATCCCCCTACTTGTGCTCTTGCTCCTATTCCTATATTAATTGGTCATGATTTGGCTACTCCTAGTCAACCAAACAAGTAAAATGATGTTGAAGGATTACTCAAAACCCTTATAAAAAAAATGTTATAACAATAGAATAGAGGTAAAAAAAAATTTCACGGACTTTATCAAGATCCATATCAATCCTATCAGTCTTATTAGTCTAATAGGCCACCTTTCCAAGTCAATTCTCAAGGGAAAGGATAGAATACTAATGTTAGAACATATAGTACCTACAATCACAATGTTGCATCCACTTCTAGAGCTCTAGTATATAATAAAAATAACTTGGTACAAGATCATGATTAGCATTCTCAATGGGATCAACCTCCTAACTAATCCTCTAATCAAAGTGAAGTGTTTAGTCAAACTTATATGGCATAAAATGGAACCATTAATTCTATGACACAAGATAAAGTTCTAAATAAGGTAATGACTAATGGAGAGAAAGTTAAATCAAATTATAAATTGGTAAATTAGAAAGATGGATAATGGTGTGTAGTCAATTAGTTGGGAAGCACAAGTAAGGCTATTGATACTTTTATAGCAACCAACATAAGGTCAAGCAATTGATGATGCTCAAGAGATGGGTAAAGGTAAAACCATTGTGAATTCTATGTCTCAAGAAATAAAAGACGTTAATGCATATCCTAAGGCCCAATAAACTAAAAAAATTTAGAATGTGAAGGTTGTTTTTATTCCCAAAGCTATGCAAGCTCAATACAATATGGTAGCTCCTAGAGGATAGCCAAAGGTTAGCTGTTCTTGCATCAACATTTTTTACCAAATAAAGAGGTTGAATGTGAGTATTCCTATGTGGGATACATTGGATATTATTAGCCAAAGGGAGATACTTCAAAATGATTTGTCAAAGCTAAGCCTTTTAAAAACATCAACAAGAAGAAGGAGTTTAGTTTTCACAAACACTCCTATAATTACTAATGGGAAGACAACTAAAGATGGTAAATCACATCCTTTTTATCTCTCAATGATTATTGGAGATTACCTAGTACAAAATTCATGACATATAATGGGGTAAGTATCTTAGTGATGCCTAATCAAATAGATGATAAGTTAGTCCTAAAGTATGAGCCTAATACTAAAGGTGTCTTGTAATTGGATGGTTCAGCTACTAAGACCATGGATGTAATCAAAGATTTGATCCTAATTCTTCATTATTGTCTTAATTTATCTATTTCTCAAGATGTTGTTGTAGTGGATTTTCCACCCTACTTTGTTCTTTGATTTTTAAGAGACGTCACTGCCAATATTGGTTTTTACTTATCATTTGATTGGTCATACATGGATTTCAAAACTAGATATGAAACTAAGTGTATACACATAATATTTTCAAACTTTACCACTTACTAACACTTTATATCTTTCAAGACCCCATCGATTTTCAATCTCTTTGAGTGCACACCTTAAGGGGTGCACTCATAAAGGGGTAGGAAGACTATTGGTGCTTCACAGGATTATTGTCCCTTATTTCCACTTGATATTTACACACTTGTCTCCTAAAAACCATTCCCCTAAAATTTTATTCCTATTTTCACCCTTCTCTAGTAATTTACCATATTCATTATTAATTTACCTAAACTAAACCCCCTTTTGGTATTTTACATGACTAAGTCAGCCACATCAAACTTGTATTGTTATTTACAAAGCTTACTAGGAACTAGGTCGGCCATGGCCAACATAGTTCATAACCTAGTTAATTTTTTCCAATTTCAATATTAGGTCGACCAGGTTGATTTTGTCAATCTAATTTTTAAGAAAGGTTTAGGGTTAGATCCACCTATACAAACACATTAATTTCCAACATTTATTAATAAGAGAAGAAGAAGTAATATATATTGCACATCTGCTTATCCACCATTCTACTTGAGGATCAATATTAATGTTTCATACTTTCTTTGTAGATACATATCTTATCTTGTGGAGAAGTATTTTTGATGTATTGATAGGTTGTGTAGCCTAGAGATAATGTATCCTTGTCATCCTTACATACCAAAATAACTCATTGCAAAATACCTTGGCCAAGGGAGAGATTTAGGCTCAACATGTTCGTCGTGAAAGGTAAGTATTCTTAACTTTGTTCCTCCTTTGTAAGAATTGATAGATATGTATTTGTACTTATATTTCATGCATTAGGATTCTATATACATTAATGTGAGTATATTTCTTCTATGCATGTTTAATTTTAGAGTTTAATACCCCCTCCCACTTTATGCTACAAGCTTTGGTGAGAAATATATTAGATTTTATTTTACTTGTTATTAGTTTAGTGAATATGAAAACATAGGACCTAATTAAGTTTATTATGTAATTTTTCTTGACTGGAGGTTTTGGAACCCTCCCTAGTGATATTTTTATCATAAGATATCCCTTGACTAGGTCTAACTGATCCATATTGGTCATCACCCTAATTATCTAATGTTATCCCCAATTGAAAGTGTAAGTAGGATCCATCTTCTCTGACTTATTATCAATTTTTAGATATACTATATTTCCTATTGCATACATTTGGTTGAACCCAATATCAACTAGCCCTTGTAGGTTTTCTTTTATGATTTCATTTCTGTCATTTTATTAGTTTCCTATATTTGCAATACTTTATAGATAAGGCTAACATAGTTATAAATTTTGTGTGTAGGTTTAACAGATAGTTTTATCAGAATGAATCTATTATTTTTGTGTAGGTATTCATCAAATATAGGTTACTGGATCAAATAGTTCAACATAATACTCTTCTTCAGTTCTAGATAATGAATTAAGTCAAATAGGTTGATTAAGTCTTTTAGTCAGCATATAGATCAACAAACTAAGTTGGGCAAGTAGACTTAGTTTTTTAGTTACCATCAAGATCAACAAACTATGGAAGGTCAAATTAGTATTTTAATCAACATCCATATCAACAAACTAGGTTAGATAGGTTGATTTAGCCTTTCAGTTAGTATATATATCAACAAATTAAGTCAAATAAACTTAGTCTTTTAATCAACATTCAGATCAGTAAACTAAGTCAAGCAGGTAAATTTAGTCTTTTAGTCACCATCCAAATCAAAAAAATATTTTTTTTAGGTTTATTTATTCATTCATTCAACATCTATATCAAAAATCTAAGTTAAGGAGGCTGACTTAGTCTTCCAATCAACATCCAGATCAACAAACTAAGTTGGGTAGGTCAATTTAGTCTTCTAGTCAATATCTAGATCAACAAAATAAGTTGGGAAGGTCAACTTAGTCTTTCAATCAGCATTCAAATCAAAAAATTAAGTAGGGTAGGTTGATTTAATCTTCTTATCTTGCTTCAACACATAAAGTTTTACATAACTAGGTCTAACCAATCAACTTAGTTTTGAAAACTTGAAAGCAACATTCTAGGCACTTCAATAGAAAATTTACAATCCTCATCATCCTTTTACCCACCAAGGTTCATCTCTTTCTCTCTCTATAAATTCAATATTTCATTACAATTCTATTTTATGCAAGTTTTTAGTCTTCAAAATTGCAATCCTACAACAAACTAAGTTGACCTAGTCAACTTAGTTTCATAGCCTGTCTTCTGTCTAAAAGACTAAGTCAACTTGGTTGACTCAATTATTAAAGAATCTTTCTTCCACAAAATAATATCAACCTACTTGACTATATTCTATAATATTTATGTACAATATCATCTAACCTGACTCTGTACCATTTTTAATTTAGGAATTAACAATTATTTGCTAGTATTTAATTCACACATTTATGTTCAATTATTGTCATGCTTAGAGTAGCTCACATAGTTTAATTATGTGGTTTTTAAAATTAACATATAGTTACACTATTTTTCTCTTTTGGCACACACTACCAAATCACATAATATTAAAAACACATTTAACATTTGTCTTCTCAAGGCCTAACTACTTGGATTTCATCACCAAGGGGGAAGCTAACTTGGTTTTCTGGCCAAGTATAAACACATGGTTAATGGTATAAATTGGCAAAGTATATGACATCTTAATCACTATGGGATTGTGAAGTGAGGGTTTAGGCCCTAATACCAAGGTAGAACCATTTCCAATATAGATCCTTTTTAGCCTAAATATCTTAAGAACATCCATATTTTGCGTTCTAGTTCCCTATTTTTACCCAACTTCCCTATCACACTTAAAATAAAACTTTATAATAATCTAACAACACTCAGGATGACCACTGAGTTAACATTTACTTTTTTAGTTGACTACTGAATCTATGATCATTGTGTGTTGTATTGCAAAAACTTGCATTGGCTAATGCTGCTACAAGGTTTTGTGTTGTGTGCCCCAATTGGATCATTCTCATTGATCTAATTTGTTGTGTGTTTCCATTTATTGCTTCAATTACATTACAAATATTTCCCTATTTTTAGCACACTATCATTTTATTCAACACAGTCTCTTATAGACTATGTTTTCCCTATCTATAGTACTAAGTTGACCTATTTGTCCCTATACTCTTTTCTACTAGTCAGGTTATAGTACTAAGTCAACTTGGTCGACCTTGTATCCTTATTAGACTGAGTTTTCCCCTAATTTTAGTACTAAGTCAACCTTTTACTCTTTTCTACTAGTTAGGTTATAGTACTAAGTCAACTTGGTCAACCATGTATCCTTATTAGGCTTAGTTTCACACCCTCTTTGGAATACTAAGTCAACCTAGTTGACCTGGTTCTATGTTTAAATGATTTTGTCTTCATTTTTCATCCTTCTATCTAAACAAAACACAATTAACCATGTTGACTATGTACACCTTAGTTGATACTATTATGTGTGTGGTTGTCTAGTCCTATTTCATAATTATGTCATCTTTTTAGCCTTTGATTAGTCAAGAACATTGCATAATTAAGGATTTGGATCATAACCTAACCTATTTTATTACTTCAGATGAAACTATTCAATTTCTTCCTTCCTCTTTTCCTAATCCAAAACTAATCACTACATAATGTAATATAGTTGAGGTCCTTCATCCTAGTCCTCCTCCCAATACCATTGTTGGGGATCCTACACCCAATGCCCTTCCTCCCAACAACACTAATAATTCCCCTCATAAAAACATTAATACCCCACCTTCAAATATTAATGCACAAATCAACACAACTAAAATTCTTTATCAAATAGTTCAACAAATTAACATCATGCAAATAAATAATCATTCCCAAATGATGCAAATGCAACAACATTTATTATAAATGACTATTCAACCACCTCAAGTCATCATGTCTCAACCAAATCAACATTTTGTCCCTCTTCCTCTTAGATATGCCAATAGTAATATCATCCCTCAACCTCTAATGAATAATAAAATGATTCAACATCTTAAAAACGAATCTTTAGCCCCATTCATTGCATCCATATATATTGGAAACATTTATCCAAATATCAAATATGATGGGACTAAGGACCCTACTATCTTTCTAAAGTCTTTTGGTAATCTCTATAAGGAATGGGTCCAAACTAACACCTTTGAGACCACCAAGATCTTATCCAAAACCTTTGTTGGCGATGCACTTGAATGGTACAACCAACTTCCTAGAAATTCCATCTCAAAACTAGAGGATATAGTTAATGCACTAGTGAGTGAATTCTAACATGATGACTTTCCTAAAAATTACCTTAGTCATTTCATATATGCCAAGTAACTTCTTAATGAATCTGCTCGCACTTTCATCAAATGATGGAAGTCTCTAGCTCACAAAGTGGACCATAACATGAATGATGATAATTTTTTAAAATTATTTGTTACTAATCTTAAAGATCCCCTTCAATACAAATTTAAAATATTTTCTCCTAAAACTTTAGAACAAGCCTTATACCAAGCAAAAAAGGCAAGACTTTCCAATGAATTAATTTGAAACACGTCAAACAACTAATAAATAAACTTTCTAATAATTTTCTCAAAACATTGATTCATCAAAGCCTCACCAACCTCAAAATAGATCATCCAATTCAACCAATTTTAACCCAACCCACCCTCCCTTAAGTCTAGAACAACTTACAAAGAACTTGCCACCCTTTAAACACATGAGATTTTATCCTTCCTAACCTCCTCCAAAATGGTACAATCTTGATAAGTTTTGTTGGTGGCATGCTACTATAGGTTATTCTCATGAGTCTTGTCATGATCTTCATCAATTTCTTCTTGCTTTCTTTCCTGGTCCACATTTCAATCTTGATACTCTAACAAAACAACACTATCAAGACTATATTTAAGCCTTGAAAATTCAATCTAAAGAATCAAAACCACATCAAAATCAACTACCTAATGAATAATAAAAATTATCCCACACCTACATCTCATCCACTAATGTTGTTCAAACCAAAGTTGATCCTTCTTCCTATACCAATAAGGAAAGGATAGCTAACATGAATAACTTTAAACATATTGTTTCATCCATTTAACCTCAACCTCTTAGGTCACATATACCAAAGGAGTACCTATTTCAAATTCCTACTCAAAAATATATCATACATGGTCCTGCTTTACCTCTTCATACCTCTCCTCCATATCCTATGTCACATTCAACATCCCTAAAATCTAACAAACCAACGCATTTACCTATCTCTAAATGAACTTACCAACCCAATGTAAATCATTTTAATGGTTCAATGTTACCTCACTCTACATCATATATTAGGGAATCTTGTGATGCCCATCCACATGCCCCTTCATGGCTTACAGCATCTTTTGATGCCTATCCCTACATCCAATTATCCATTAGGGCATATTGTGATGCCTACTCTTATTCTATAATGTATAGTAACAAATAAATTCATCTTCAATAAATATTCTGAGACACATAGGCTTGTATTTCATTTGCTCATTTTTGATACAGATGTTAGCATCAATATTACTTGCAATTTTATTTATTTTTCTCATGTTTATTTATTTTTTTTCACTTTACTTCCTTTAGTTTCACTTTACTAGCATCATTATCACCTTTGGGCTTTCTGGTTTTCTTACACATTACACTTGGCATTTGTTTTCATTTTGGTTCTTATATATCTCTTTCATTTTTGTCTTTTTATGTTATTATTTGCCTTATTATCCTTATGATTATTTCCCCCCATTATTAAGTATTCACCTCATTGGTGTTCACCTTGTTAGTTGTAGTGTAAGACCATGGATAGGATAGGCTCTTCTCATAAATTACCATATTAAAAAATATTTAAATCACTTTATGGGATGACTACTATTTTCATTGGTGCTTGTACTAGATCCATTGTAGGTTAATATGGATTCTCTAGTGACATGAAAATCATATCATAGCCTCATCCCTTTTATAACATTATTTTACCCCCTTGTGATTAACTACAAGCATATTCATCATTGTAGCACTTATTACATATATGGATATCATATGATCCATATATTTCCATTATTTTCTTTCATTTGAGACTCACATCAGTCAGTTTTGAGATTGCACCCTTACTCGTGGGAATGTCTAGGAGTCTTTAGACACCTTGGTCTTTAGGTTCTTTTCTCTAGTGACCAAGTGTAACCTCTCTTTTATTTTTCACTTATTTCACTCATGTTTGGTTCTCTAAATCCATATGGAGGAGGAGGAATAGAAAAATCTAAATAAAAAAACAAACAAAATGAAATAATTCAATGGAAAAAATAATCTTAAAAGTTAGATCACACCAAAAGACATGATCTATATTTGTCACATCTCCTATCTTAGTCAAAGATCAAACTCCACAGTTGGTCTCATGATAGATCCAAGGTCCATTGGGGTATGATAGGATATTATACTAGGGTAGGAGTCTCATTACATCATATACTATCTAGAGCCACCTAATTTATCATGTAAGTACCCAATCTTCATAGTAGAGGAATGAGGAATACATTGTGGGAAGGTAGGTACATTTTAATTTTCATGCATATATCCTTCATGAGTTTATCTATGTACTTAAATTTTTATTCTAAGGTTTGTGTTTATTATCCAAATTATCTTAAATCCTTGGTGTTGATAGTCATTAGCCTTTCTCACTTATTTAGTGTGTCTAATTCTTGGTAAGGATGTTCACATCTGCTATGCCCTTAACCTTTGGCATGTCTAGGGATATATGTGGACAATTTATGTCTTACATACCTCTTTTATATTCTTGTTACATTTTTTTATGTTCTTAGTTAGGTCAGCTTATGGAATAACCATGGCCAAGTAGACTATATATAGGAGGTAGTCGTTAGTCTTTGATCATCACATCAAGTATTCTACACTTATTGCATTATTATGGAGGTTTCCCCCTAGAAGTGGCTCTACTATATTATTTAGTATTTCTCTCTAAAGTCAATTATTTCCATGTGATCCCTTATCTTTGCTTATTATGTATGATATATAATTATTCTATATGAACATATAAGTAATTTCAATATGGGTGGTATTAGATCTTCAATTTGGGAAAGTTTTTTTGTGGTGTTTTTTTGGATCTGGTGAGGCAGGACTTCTACGAGAGAAAGAAGAAAAAACATAAATTCTAATCCAAGAAGAATTATTTTTTTCTATCAGTGCTTCTAGGGAAAATAAGGGGGGAAATAAACTCCTAAGACTCCTTCTAGGGATGACATGGAATTTGGAACTTCAGATCTGATGATTTCTCAATTTCATGATGACATAAAGGGCTTGGTACATCATGATGACTTTGTTTCAATTAAAACTAATGTTTTAGGGATGCATAAAGATATTAATGGGGTCCACACTCAATTTAATTATATCACTATGCAATTGGATTCCATTTCATCTCAGTTACAGTCAAACAATCCTCCACTTCATCATTTGGGTCCTCCTCCTCTCAACACTAATAGCTCCAATATCGATGTGAAACTGATGTTACCAAAAGTGGACATGCATAAGTTTTATGGTAAGGATCCTCTCACTTGGATTACCTAAACTTATAATTTATTTTATCTATACTAAACTCCTAGTTATCAGAAGGTGATAGTGGCATCTCTATATCTGGAACCTAAGTAGTTCATTTGGTATCACTGGTTGTGTGCTCAAAAGAAAAATAATTGTGCTCCTATTACATGGTATATTTTCACTAATGATTTTTTATCTTATTATCAAAATAATTTGTCTAATAACTACTTCATCTAGTTAGTTAAACTACATCAAATAAGAACTATGCAAGATTATATTCATCAATTTCAAAATCTCTCCTTATGGGTGGAAGACATCACTATGGTAAATTTGACTGATATTTTTGTAGGTGGACTCAAATATAACATCCAATTAGAGGTTAGGATGTTTAACCCATCATCTTTATTAGAATATATCCCAAGGGCATGCATGGTAGAATAAAAATAAATGGCCAAATAAAAAACTCTCAGTATTGGCCATGATTGCACCTTTTCAACACCTTCATTTCCTAAAACCACTAGATTGACACCTTAACAAATTGAGGAGAAGAAAGCTAAAGGGTTGTGTTATGGGTGAAATATTAAATGGATCAAATGACATCATTATTCTAAAAATAATCTATTTTACATCGAAGGTGCTAATGAGAATGCAGATGATAAGGATGCAATTGGTGAGGATACGAAAGGATCTGAGGAGAAATTTGAAGACTCAACCTACTATTTATTGTCATGCCCTTTTAGGTATTAGTACTCCCCAAAATATTAAGGTGGTGTGTTTACTTAATAAATATAATTTCACTATATTGATTGATTCTAGGAGCACACATAACTTCATCAATAGTAATTTGGTTGCTTGTTTGAACTATTTTATTTATCCTACTTTAGAATTTTAGGGCATGATTATAAATGGTGGTACTATCATCTATTTAGGAAAATGTCATAGTATTAATGTATTCATGGTAGATTACCTATTAAATTATCATATGTTTGTTATTCTCATCGATGGAGCTGTCATTATTTTGGGAATACAATGGCTCACCACTTTGGGCACTATTGAGATGAATTTCTAGGAATTATTAATGCACTTTCATTCTTAGGGAAGGGCATCTGAGCTAAGGATATTAAAGGAAAAATATCCATAAATTTTTAGCTCCCATCAAATAACCAAGATTATCTAAAAAGGTGTTGAAGGATTTGTGGCTCACTTGTTTTCTATTGAAGTCCAACCATCTCAACCATCTACAACTCCTGATATATAATAAATGATTGACACCCATTCTATTTTTTTGGTGAGATGCCAAAAGGACTTCCACCTAGTTTCATGCATGATCATGCCATCTAACTTATTTATGGTAGTACACCACCCAACATCAAGCCATATAGGTATTGTTTTGCCTATAAAATTGAAATTGAAAATATGGTATAAGAGATGTCAGATGTAGGAATCATTCACCATAGCCAAAGTGAATATTCTTCTCTAGTTGCCATGGTGAGAAAGAAATATGACAATTAGAGGATATTCCCTAACTATAGAGAGATAAACAAATGCACTATCAAAGAATAAGTTTCTTATTCATGTTATTTATGATTTTTTGGATGAATTAAATGGTTCTCTTTATTTTACCAAGTTAGATCTGTGTTCTGGGTACCATCAAATTTGGATCCATGATGAAGACATACCCAAAATAGCTTTCAAAACTCATGAGGGCCATTATGAATTTATGTTTATGCATTTTCATCTAAAAAATGCACCATCCACCTTTTAGAGTTTGATGAATACTATTTTTAGGTCATTTTTGAGGAAATGTTTTTTGGTGTTTTTTGATGATATCCTTATTTATAATAAAATTTCAAAAGACCATTTGAAGCATGTGAAATAGGTACTCTCACTTTTGGAACAATGTAAATTATATGTCAAACCTTCCAAATGTATTTTTAGAGCTTGTGAGGTTGAGTATTTGGGTCATATGGTTTTATATAGAGGAGTGAAAGTGAATCCTAAAAAAATCCAAGCAATGGTGGACTAGTTGATTACTAAGACACTCAAGTAATTAAAGGAATTTATAGGGATAACTAGTTACTATCATTACTAACATAGGAATTTTTTGAATAAATACTCCTAGTGGGTTGATACAGCTACCAGGGCATTTAAACAATTAACACTAGCTATGTGCACCATTCCAATGTTAGCCACTCCTGATTTTTATAAGACTTTTATGGTCAAATGTGATGCATCTAGATATGGTAAGGCTATTGTGATCATGCAAGAAGGCATACCTCTTTCATTTAAAAGTCTCCAACTAAAGGGTAAAAATAAGCTTGAGCCCATCTATGAGAAGGAGATAATGGCCATTTTACATGCAGTCAAACAATAGAGACCTTATTTGATGGGTCATCACTTTTAGGTAAAGACTAATTATGATGTCTCAAATATATTTTGGAATAATGGTTATCATAAAAAGAATAAAAAAATGGGTAAATAAGATGATTTTGAAATAGTCTACAAGAGAAGCAAGGAAAATGCGGTGGTAGATGAACTATCTAGGAGGGATGAATTAGTTGAGGCATTGCTATATGCCATGACCATTTGACAGGTAGATTGGATAGAAAAAATAAGATCAGAATGAAAAAATGATAGTGATACCCATGATTTGATTTAGAATCTTTAGTAAGGTTTGGGTGGATTTGAAAAATTCACATGGAAGGGTAATGCATTATGGTATAAAGATAGATTATACCTATATAAAAATTCTCTTCCCAAACAAAAAATATTGTAGGAACTTCATGCAAATCCACTTGGGGGTCATTTAGGACTTTTTAAAACCTCTCATAGAGTAAAGCATGATTTTTTTAGGAATCAAGGGGGATGTCCAAAAATATGTGGTTGAATGTATGATCTTTCAACAAAATAAAGGTGAAACCATCAAAACCCCAGGGATTTTATAGCTTTTATCCATCCCTAGCCAACACTGGGAAGAGGTGTATATGGATTTGATTATAGGGTTACCAAGATATGATGGTAAAAATCTTATCATGGTTGTTGTGGATCATCTCAATAAGTATGCTCATTTTTTTCTTTATCACAACCTTTTGTTGCTAGTATAATAGCTTTTGATTTGCTCAATACAGTTCAGAAACTACATGGTACTCCTAAGATCATTGTCAATGATAGAGATCCCATTTTTACTAGTAATTTTTGGACTAAATTATTTGCATATTTGGGCACTAATTTGGCTCATAGATCATCCTATCATCCTCAATTAGATGGATATACCAAGGTAGTCAACAAATGTCTAAAAGGATATCTCCGTTGTTTTATTTCTGATAAATAGGATAAATGGGTTCATTGGTTACCACTTGTTGAATGGTGGTATAATACTACTATTCATTGTTCTTCCAAAATGTCTCCCTTTTTGTCCTTGTATGGATACCACCTTCCATAAATCACTTCAACCTTGAAGGTCCATCCTAAGGTTTGTACAGTTGAGGAACACATCACCATCAATAGGACGTCCTTGCAAGTTTGCATGAAAATTTAGCTATTGCCTAGAATTTCATAAAGTAGTAGACAGATCAACACAGGAGTGAGAGTAATTTTGATATTGTTGATTGAATATTTTTTCACTTTCATACATATAAGCAAATGTCCTTGAAGCAATAGAAAAAGGATAACACGTTGTCCCCTAAGTACTATGGGCCTTATCATATCTTATAGAAAATTGGTAGTGCAACCTACAAGTTAGAGTTTCCTTCATCCACTCGCATACATATAGTATTTCATGAATCATGCCTAGAAAAATTCATTAGACAAAGACTTGGTACTCAAATAGAGTTGTTAGAATTGGATGAGGAAGGGAGAGTTATTCTTGACCCTGAGGTGATCTTTCAAATGTGCACTAAGAAACTGTGTTTTAGAGTGATTAAGGAATACCTAATCAAATGGAAGAATATACCATGTAAATATGCCACATATGAGGATGAATCCTTAGTGCAAAAACATCCAGAATTAATTCAAAATTGAGGATAACATTTTTTTTAAGGGGAAGGACATGCTACTCCCTTAAACTTTGGCATGTCTAGGGATATGTGTGGTTAGCTTGTGTCTTACATACCTGTTTTATATTTCTTGTTACATTTATCTATGTTCTTAGTTAGGTCAACCTATGAAATAACCATGGATAAGTAGAATATATAGGAAGGAGTGGTTAGTATTTTATCATCATATCAAGTATTCTAATCTTATTGCATTTTTTGGAGGTTTCCCCCTCAAAGTGGATCTACTATATTATCCAATATTTTTCTCTGTTGTCAATTATTATTGTGTGATCTCTCATCTTTGCTTATTTTGTGTGATATATAATTATTCTATGTGAACATCTAAGTAATTTCATTACAACATCACCAATGTGGCACCTAACATTGCTTATTTACAGCACATTTTCATTATATTAACCTTATTGAATATTGCTTTTATCTGATCACATCCTTAATCACCTCAACCTACTTATGCTTCTTGGTTTATAGTTAATGAGTTGCATTGTAAGACCTTAGATAGGACCATGTCTTCCTTAAAAATAAACTTACACCATTTTTTTACCACTCCATCTCATTTTCATACTCATCATGTCATTAGGTGGTTGTGTTGTCTTACATTGCATCTTAGAACAAGCACTAAGTTTGAGTTTTCATCTTTTAGAGTCGTCGATTTTCATTTATCCATAATATTCTTGTTTGATTTTTTTAGACTTCACTTATCATATATATGACATTTGGGATTCTTACATGTTTCTCTTTCTATATGATATCTTCATGTTTGTCTTACATATTGACTTACATTTCATTTTCAGTCATTCATGTTTTTTTTTATGTTTGATTCAATATGCATATATTACATGGGGTTACCTTTTTACATATCTTTGTTAAAGTTTTCTTGTATTTATATTTCATTTGTAATTTATGTTTTACATGATTCTTAATGTGATTTAGTATATTAAACATTTATTTTTCTCATTTTATATTATACATTCATCCCAACATGATTTAGTATGGTCTACATTCTTTTTTCCATTTATTCTTTACATGCTTTCCAACAAGATTTAGTGTTTTCTACATTCATTTTACATCATTTTGCCATTCAATTACCATGAATATTTTGGTTCTAACCTTGCCTTAATAGTCCTAATTTTATAATTTTTCTAATTAATTAATTTCTACTTTAACCATCCTATGCACATACACATTGATTTTATTGTTAGTCTTCTATCCCTAGTGTTTCTGAAATGTAGGTTATGCACCCTCCATGATCAATACTAAGATGTTTGCATATAATAATTTAGTGAAAAGGTAAGTTAAGGTATGTATATGGTATTTTTATTTACTCTCATTTAATTTTACCATTACTTTTCATATGTCATTTTTATTTTATCTCAGTTTTGTGTTTTTATGTTATTTCCTCAAGCACCATCCCTTGTTACACTCACTGACATGTAATGAGATTTAAGTGGGGCATATATTTTCAAAATTTACAAATTTCTAACACTTTATATCTTTCAAGAACTCATCGAGTCTCAATATCTCTAAGTACACACCTTAAGGGGTGTATCATGCTTTGAAGGATTGTTATCCCTTATTGCCACTTGTTATCTAAACATTTGTCTCCTAAAAACCATTCCCATAATATTTTCTTCCTATTTTACACCCTCCTCTAGTCATTTGCCATTTTATTTAGCCCTTTCCCTAACTTAAACACCTTTTTGGTAGTTTACATGACTAATTTGGCCACATCAACCTTGTATTGTTATTTACAAAGATTAATAGGAACTAGGTCGGCCATGGCCGACATAGTCCATAACCTAGTTAGTTTTTGTCAATTTTAGTACTAGGTCGATCAGATTGACCTTGTCATCCTAAATTTTTAGAAAGGTTTAGGTTTATATCCATGTATATAAACACAATAATTTCCATCATTTATTAATAATATAAGTAGAATTAAGATATATTATGCATTTTCTTATCCACTATTATTCTTGAGGTGCAATATTAGGGTCATACTTTCTCTGGAGATATGGATCGTGTCTTGTGGATAAATATTTTTGATGTATTGATAGGTTGTGTATCATAAAATTAATTTATCCTTGTCATCATTACATATCACAACAACCTATTGTGAAGCACCTTGACCAAGGGAAAGATTGAGGCTTGGCGGGTTTGTCTTTGAAGGTAAGTATTCATAACTTTGTTCCTTCTTTGTAAGAGTAGATACATATGAATTTTTACTTCTCTTCCATGCATTAGAATTTTATATACACTGACATGAGTATATGTATTCTATGCATGTTTAATTTTAGTGTTTATTACCCCCCCCCCCCCCCCCACTTTCTTCCACAAGCTTTGGCGAGCACTAGATTGAATTTTGCTTTATTTACTATTAGTTTAGTGAATATGAAAACATTGAACCCAGTTAGAGTTATTTCATAGTTTTTCTTGATTAGAGGATTTAGAACCCTCCCTAGAGATATTTTTGTAGTAAGAGATCCCTTGGATAGGTCTAGTGGATTTATATTGGTCATGACCTCGATTATCTAATGTATCCACAATTGGAAGTGTAAGTCAGATCTATCTTCTTTAAGATAGTATTAATTTTTAGATCTATTCTATTTAATATTGCATACACTAAGGTTAAAATTACATCTAAATTTATGTCTAACTTTCATCTTGATCCATACAATCCAAACAGTTCAAATGTAAATTAAACCATCATTGATGAGGAGGATCATCCTAATGATCAAGAACCAGTTGTACCTATTGAAGACATATTAGATATTTTCCTTGATGAGAGGGGAGTATAAAAGCATGAGTATGATCCATATAGAGGTGTTGAAGAAGTTCTTCTAGGTGCATATTATTTACATGAATAAGGTACAACCATACCATCTATGTCTAATATAAGTGAAGATAGTGATGGCCTATGAAAGTTGTTCTTTGATGGTTCAAGAAGTAAGAATGAAATAGGGGCAACTATTATGCAATTAGATTTTAGTTTAGTTGTACTTGTAATGTAGTTTAGTATGAAGCTCTTATATTTGGGATTTATTGGATAAGAAATAAAGGAGTGAATTAATTACAAGTTTTTGAAGATAGTGAATTAGTAGTCCACTAAGTAAAGGGTAAAAGTGTTGACAAGAATCTATTTTTTAAGTCCTACAACCATATGATATGGGACCTTATTGAATATTTTGAGGTTTTTAATAACCAATCGGTTCCAAGATAGGAAAATCAACATGCTGATATGTTAGCTTCAATGGAAGTTCAATTTGACATCCCTAATGATGTTAAGAACTCAAAAACTTAGCCACATATCAAGGTGGTAGTAAGGCCATCAATACTAGATAATGATGTCAATTGGAAAGTTTTTTATTGTGATCAGAAAATATCATGTTTCTTTCAATAAAAAGTTGATTTTTCTTGTAAAAACTAGACCAAATTATAGCACTAATTTGGAGATCAAATTGTATAATTGAGGTCTAATAAGCTTCCCAAAGGGCTGGTGACTCTTGAGAGCATATTTAATGAGAGTGATAAAATGAGAAAGGACAAAGTGAGAATTTCTAACAAATAATAACATCATGAGAGAGTGGATATATTCAAAGATAATATTCTTAATCTTGGAAAGGTATGTACTTCAGCTGTAAGAGAGCTACATTTATTATGTAGAGAATTTTATGATGTGTTTACTTGGGAATATAGTGATCTTAAGGGGTTTTATCCTACATTAGTCTAACATACTATATATATTTATCCAAATGTCAAGCCTTTAACACAAATACAAATGCATATTAATGCTAAAGTTGAGATGCTAATAAGAAAATAACTAACCAAGTTGATCGAATCAAGAATCATATTCCCTATCAAACATTCTTCATGGGTTGTTAATCTAGTCCTTATGAGAAAGAAGAGTGGATAGATCAGATTATGTGTGTATTTTAGATATTTGAATAGGGTATCATTGAATTATCATTGTCACTTACCCTTCATAGAGCAAATTCTTCAAGTGGTTGTAGATTCTCAATGCTTCTCTCTCTTGGTTGGCTATGTTACAACCAAGTCTTCGTGAAGGAAGAAGATCGATATAAGACAAATTTTACTTCTAATTGTGGCACATATTCCTATAATAAAATTCTATTTGGGTTTTATAATGTAGGGTCTATGTTTCAAAGAGCCATGGATATGGATTTTCAAGGTTTGATCAATTAAATGGTGTTAATCTATCTTGATGACATAATAGTTTTCTCAAAGAATGCTGGTGATCTCCTAACTCATCTTAGATTGATTTTTTAAAGGTGTAGACAATATGTTATATTTATAAGCCCAAGGATTTTTTTTTTACACTCTCTGAGATTAATTTATTAGGCTACATTTTCTCTAAGGATGGACTTTCTATAAATCCTAAAAGGGTGAGTACCAAATTGGTATTGTCTTTACCCAAGCATAAGAAAAGTTTGAAAATTTTACATTGGGAAATAAAATTTGTTATAAGTTTCATACATATTTTTTATAACCTTGTGACTCCGATTATGGCCATGTCGAATAAGCACCAAGCCATTTCGTGGATTAAACTAGGAAAATATAGTTTTGAGGCTATTAAACAAGTCATTACACAATCATCAACATTCATAAATCCTAATTTCTCAGAGGATTTATTATCATATGATTTTGATAACCTTGAAACCATCTCATCCATATTGATTTAGTATAATATTGGATGTCTTGAGCATCCTATTGACTTATTTAGTCAAGGGCTAGAAGAATATGAAGAGAGATACACCTTCAGAGAAACAAGTGTTGGAAATCATAATGAACCTTAATAAATTTAGGCATATGGTTTATAAAAACAATATTCATATCATGGTGACCCACCCAAGCAGAAGATACTTCCTTTTAAATAAGTATTTGAATGAGAAAAGGGTTGGATGGATAACCAAAGTCATGGAGTTTGTGTGGAGATCAAGGCTACTAAGCTGGTAAGAGGAAGAGGGATATGTGAACACTTGGTATTAGACCTTAAAGAATAAAAAGATGCTATTTTGGAATTTCAAGATGATCCTAATATATTTTTACCTTCACTCTCTCCAAGTTAGACGTAAGATATTATAAGATTCCTTCAAACAAGTGAGTTTCTTATAGGTTTGGATAGAGCGAAGAGAACATAATTTAGATTGCAGTCCAACCCCTATATTCTTATGGATGGATTCATATTTATAATGAATTTTCATGGGGTGTTTTTGAGGTGTGTTTAAACTAATCAAATTGACAAATTATTGGAATAATTCGATGATGGACTAGTTGGAGGTCACTTTGCACTTAAGACCGCAACAAAAAAGTAATGAGGGTTGGGTATTATTAGACTAGTTTGTTTAATAACTCTTATGCATGGGTAATGAGGTGTCAAAATTATGAATTTTTCATAGGCAAATGAAGGATTTCAGCCCTTCCTCTCATTACTATTCAAGTGTATCATCCATTCATGTAACAAGGTCTTGATTTCATTGGTATGATAAATCCACATTCAAGTGTTGGCCATAAATGGGTGCTTACAACCACTAACTATTTCACAAGGTGGGTGGAATTAATATCTGTCAAGGAGGTTAACGAAAATTCAGTTCTTGACTTATATGAAATCCTAATGACTAGATTTCAAGTTCCTTTAACAATAATGCATTATCATTTAGTGGTGCGAGAATAATTGAGTGGGCTCTCAAGCATGGAATTTATCTAAGTTCTTCCAATTAATATCCTTAAGGGAATGGGCTAGCTGAGTCCACCAATAATAATTTTATCATAATCATTAAGAGAAAAGTAGAATATAATCAACTATCTTGGCACACCAAGTTGAGGATAACTCTATGGGCTGATGGGATCACCCCTAAAAAATATGTTGGAAACTCACCCTACATGCTTGCCTATTGGAGAGAGGCCACGACACCTATTTCTATTGAACTACCAGCCCTTGAGTTAGGTCATCAACTTGAGATGATGGAGAGTGATCCTATGGAGATAATATTGACAAATTTAATGGCCTTAGATAATATAATAAATCATGCTATGCATACCATGCAATACCACTAAGCCCAAGTGAAGAATAAATTTGATAGAAGGGTTGTTTTAATAACATATCGAGAAGGAGATATTATATTGGAGTGAGATGAAGATAGGGATAAACCTGGTAAGCATACCAAGTTTGATAAATTATGGATTAGAACCTATGGTATCATTGGTTGTAAAGAACATAATGCCTTTCAAATTACAAAGCTTGATAGAGAAGAGTTGTGTATCCCAGCCAATGGGATACATTTGAAACTATGCCACTAAGTTAATATTTGTAGTTTTGTAAATATTATAATAGGTATTTATTTTACATAGGTGCTTAAGTCACATGTTGTTTGTTATTTTTCTATGTTTATCCTTACTACAAGTTTCTTATGACATGTCTGTGCGTGGTGTGTCTTGAGTTAGTTCAGTTTTAGTTTGTTTCAAGGTTGTTGTCAAGTCCAAGTTTTAGTTTGACTTAAATTTAAGTAGTATTCATGACCCCATAGCTAAAATGGATTGTCAAGGCCACTAGCTTAGATGCATATAAAGCATGAAATTCTAGGAGGTCACCAAAAATGTTAGCCAAATCTAGCCACCATGAATGAGTATCAATCAAAATTTTGATGTTCATGATCTTAACTTTATTTATAGCCATCATAAAGGTATTTCATTATTCATTAAATATATTATTCTTCATGTGCTTATCATATATTAAGGTAAGTTTTACAAATTTAAGGTTAAGTGTGAATTTAAGTCAATATTGAATCATGGCCAAGGAGACAGGGTGGTGACCCTTACAAGAACTATGATCTAATCTGACCAAGTTGACTAAGGAGCAGAACTAGTAACTTGACAACATTTTACTTTGAAAATTTTAGAGAAGTTAAGGTAGTTTTGACAATATTAAGGTATTTCATTAAATTTATTATTATTTTATACTCCAATGTTGAGATGACATATGCTAGGAAGGAACAAATGTGAAGGTTATATAATTGGATAAGGATTTTTAATCATCTAACATTTGTGTAATGACAAGATGCTTATAATTATATATACATATTCTCCAAATATCTAAAAAACTAATTTATAACATTAAAATATCTTTGTAACTACCCATTCATCATCTTATAACATCCGAATGAGATATATTGAAGGATTTGTAGGGAAAGAAAGGTGGGAAATGTTTTGGCATACTCCTCCACTAACATACAAGTTAGGGAAAGATGCATAATCACTTGGTTCATCATCTCTAGTAATTTAAAAAATAAAAATAGGTAGATTTTTGAATAAAAGAATATTTTTAGAGGTTTTCCATTAATGGGAAATGTACAAACTCCTCCAAGGATTATCCTAATCTATTTAGACCCAAATCCTTGCAAAAATGGAGTTTCAGAGCCAAATAAGGAAAAAACCTCCTTATTTTCTCCATCAGGTATCTTAGTATCCCTAAGAGGAAAATTATTTTGTGGATTAACCTCTGAAACAACATATTTCCTCAAGGTTCTTCTTGTTCATGTTTGGGTAAACACCAAATAGTTTTGATTTGTAAGACTAGACATGACAGTCATGGTTTGAAGGAATTATGAAGTTTTTTGGTACATATGATGAATGAAAGGAAGTTATTATTAGTTTATATAACTGAATTAGGATCCTTAAAACCTCTTCAAATAATAATTTAATGAATAAAATTCAAACATATACTTATGCATGCATAGGTGGGCTGTATGAACCAATAAACATGGTTGAGATAACCCGTGTCAATTATGGGTGTGTTTCAATGTCAGAGAATCCTAAATGGGTAATAATATATAAATATGGACTTGAATATAATTATCAATGAGGTATTCCAATTTTAAACCCTGAGGATTCAAGTGTATAGTGTTTCTCATCAACGCCACATCCAAAATAAATTTTATGAACCTATAGATCTATAGACCTGTAGGTCAACATTAGTACCTAAAAAATTGTAATGGAACTATATATGGAAATTATATTATCCTCTCATTCCTTTTAAAATATATTTGGAATACTTGAGATCCAAATTTCTCAGACCAATAGTGAAGGGATAGAGTTCAAGTGCATATAATCCATGCAAGCAGGCATAATATGTGGTTCTATAGGAAATCAACACTCATAGTGTCTTAAGAAATTCAAGGTAAATATTTCAAGGTTTTATAAGTTTTATCAAATAATTATAAAAATATATGAGGGATAAAAACTCAACTCGCCTACCCTCATGTGATACATCGAATGGTTACAAGGCTATGTACATGAACTAGAAAAGGGTAGATATGTGCATGAGATTTGAGTTGTGAAGATTAAAAAAAGTGAATAAAGTATGGATTAGGTGGTAAGAGTTTTCAATGAGTATTTATTTCCAATAGGTCATAATATACCAGTTCCCTTGATTGAATAATGACTTAGGCCCATTGAAGACCTAGGAGAGTCATGCAAATCTCGAGTGTCATCTTAGAGAAACCTATATGGAATTGATTTTTCATGTATATATATGACTAAATAATGTGTCCTATATAAAAATTGATATCACATATTTATTGGTATATTCCATTTAATAAAGATATGTTTTTGGTTGAATGCATTCAAAAGGAGGAAAAGGGCACCTAAGATGGGGACTGTGTGAGCCAAAAAGAGGACTGTAAGGTTTCAAATGAACATCCAAGGTGTTTTGAGCCCATATGATGTATATACAAGATATCAAAAAAATTTAAACTTTTTATATAGTTACATTAATGACCATTTATATTTACAAAGTGAAACAAGAGGAAATAATGCTTAAGTCTGTCAGAGGGCAAGGTTAGTTAAAGTACATTTATGTTGTGAAATTGAGTGTTAGGAGGTTTTTAGAGAGTCAATAAGAATATTAATGATATATAAAATAATTTTAAATATAAAAAAATTGATAAATAATTTATTGGAAGAGGATCCACTCTCAAAATTGTAGTTAATAAGCAAAAATATCCACCTATAGGCCTATGTGTGAAGAGTGAAGACAACTTGTAGGTTCTGGGGTGTTTTGATGATTGAGGATTCAAAAGAGGTAAAGGAGACATGGGGAGATGATCCCATGAATTTTTAACTTACTAATAAGTAAATAAAATGCTCAAGGAGGTTTATTAGGCTCATTTTAATGTGACTATCTACAAACCCTTGCTAAAGGCATAAGGCAAGTTTCAATGAGTTGAAAGGGTCAATTCCTTCATAAGACTATTTTAGAATATAATATGATGTTTAATAGACCTAAAAATATTGTTTAAAATATAAACCAAGCACTTTTATCCATTTTTCTACCAAATGACTCCTCTTGAGTATACAGTCAGGCTTGTATTTTTGCAAAGGGTAACTTTTAATACATGTGAACTTGTAAAAATAAGTGAATGAAATCATGATCACTTGTGTAAGGAAGTGTTGGTTTCATAACTAATATTATATGTGTTATTTCACTCATAAAATCCCATGGCTTTATCAATTATCATTAAAAAGCTAGGTGACTATAAAACCCTTATTAAACCCTGAGCAAGACCTGATGAAAAAGATTAAATCTCTAAACACCTAAAATGGATTTAAATCACTTATAAAACACTTTTATGACCTATATTCCTCTCCTAGGCATATGAATAATAAATTTATTGGCACGTGTCAACTAAATTTGTACAAAAAAATGGCCTCAAAAGCTCCTTCTTAATCTTGTTTTAATGGTTTTAAGCTAGAAAAACTCTCTTAAGTTAGTTATAGAGGGTATTTAAGATAATATAAATGTGTTATTAATATTCAATTCATTTAATATGTTTATATAGTCATAGTATCGATTGCATTTGTCAACTAGCACTTAATGAAGAATCATGAGTGATATGGCTTTAAGAAGGTAAGGGTACAGACTGGCTACAAGGTTGAAGAGATAAAAGTAGTTAAAAAACACATTGGATAACCTATAAAAATAATATGAATAGGACTTGGAGTCATGGAATAGAGACAAGGATCATTCTTATCACTCATTGCTAGTTGAAACCTCCATGATAATGAATATCTCTCTAGTTCAATGTCAAGTGTAAAGACTATAACTACAAGATGGTTTATATTAATTAAAAAAAAGATCAAAGACTTGGTATGGTATATTTATTAAATAAATAAGATATTTTGGAAACATTTCATGGCACAAAACTAGGTCTTCCTTGGTAATTCATGCCATGATAGAAAAGAGAGAGTATAATTATAAGGCATGAAGTTCGATGCAAATCTCACAAGTAAGAAGAAGCATTGAAAGAGATAAAGGTTAGTGTAGATGATACTAAAGGGTGAAAAATGTCAATTTAATAACTTTTAACTATCCTAAAAATAATATAGGCAACTCCATGAGAAGTATTTATAATCAAGAATTCATCAAAATTGCCAAGATGGCCTCTTACGCCACTCTTGATAAGAGTTCCCTCAACACATGTCCTAGAAGGCTAAGAGGCAAGATTAAAACACACTCATTAGAATATTGGTGTCACTTTATTTATGTTTTGTAATTTATGATCATGATAGGTAGTTCATGAGTTATCTTCTTGTCCTATCCTTTTATCTTCTTCTAATTCATCTATAAATGAGGCCTTAAAATGCATTGGATGTATCCTCAAAATGGTTATGGTGAATCCCTACCAATTTTAATACTTATAATTTCATTTGAAATCAATTCAAGATGAATTATACTATTTTTATCTTACACATAGATATGTTGAATGGATTTTTGATGAAATTTGTGTGATAGTGATATTACTTCCTTGCATTGTCCTTATCTTTCATGATTCTATCTGAGTTTGTCTTGTTTCCACAGGTCATATGAAGTGTAATACATGGTTTGTTGAGTTTGAGTGTTTAAATGTCATTACTTTATACTCTTAGGCCTATTAAATAATCACCTTAGCTATTTTAATATCCATATACTTCATATAGAATCACTTATGTGGTAGGAGCTATTTTGAAGTGAAATCAGATTGTAAACTTGTCATTTCATAGTAAAAGCATTAGCAAATAGAGGACACTATATTTGGTACATAAAATCCATGTCTTTATCATTAGTTTTATATCTTTTTTATCCATTTTAGTTGTAAGTGTGGTAGGTTAGTTGTAGTTTTAGGTGAAGCATCTAGGGAGCTAGCCCTTTTCTATAAGTTCAATCCACTCATTAGTTCACCCACAACCTAGGATTGTTCCCATGGTATGATCTAGTTATGAAGGATTGAAAAACCTTCCTAGGGGTCAAAATTATATATATAATAGTATCATGGGAAATTTATATGTATTTTTATCCCTCTTCAGAGTATTAGTATGTAAGGAGTGCTCAACACAATGAGTGTTGAGTTCAACCATAAATTTAACTGCTAACCCCCTTTTACCCCATGATTGTATTTTTCCTCTTGTTTTATTGATCTAGGGTTACAAGTGATGGATAAGATATACAGTGGTTTTTATAAATAATTGAATGCACCTACATAGTCCATGGAACACATAGGCAAAAACAAACTGTAAAAAAAAAAAAAGAGCGTCATCACTTATAGAACATTGATGATCCCTAAGGATAATAATGAATTGATCTCCTATCCATAAATTTTTGAAAATTATGTTTTAGATATGTACTCAATCAACATAGCCTCCTAGTTAGTTTACAATACATGATATAGTTCTACATCCAATATTCTAGCTAAGTTACATTTCTTTAGTACCTTCCCTTTTAGATATTTCAAAATTTAGTAAGTTTCAAATCAAATTATTTCATTTATTGTATATATATATATAACATTATGATCTTACACAACAATTTATCTCATTCATGTAATTAATTTACTTATTTTCCAAAATTTTATAAAACATATTGGTGAACTCG
The DNA here is from genome assembly GCA_037957365.1 of Torreya grandis. Classification (NCBI taxonomy): domain Eukaryota; kingdom Viridiplantae; phylum Streptophyta; class Pinopsida; order Cupressales; family Taxaceae; genus Torreya; species Torreya grandis. The sequence continues at coordinate 278,688 of JARHVA010004539.1, forward strand.
TGCATTATTTGAATGTTAAAAAATCTTAACCATAGATGTTTTTAGGGATTCTCTAATTCATTTTTCTATTTCCACTTATTATCCTAGGGTTTTTTTATTTTATAAATTCATTAATAGCCATAATATTTCATGTTTTTATTTTTTATTTCATCCACATTAATAAAACCATTCTATCTCCCTTAGACACAATAATACACTAAGTTGTTCCCAAGTTTAATATTTTTTGAATTCAGTGAATAATACCATAATGGTAGAATTAGTCAGTAGATTTTATGATGCAAATAAACAATAGTTATAAGGATATTTTTAAAATAATAAATAATGTAAGATATATTTATAAAAAAAATTGAGATTAAATTAAAAAATCCTCTGAAGGCCAATCCTTTAGACTTCTAACCCTATGGATACAATGGATACAACTTTTGTATCATTGTTTACTATGGGGGAAACTTAAGGGATTAAACATATTAATATGTTAATTCCTATTCAGTCATTGGGAACACCACCTCTAGTTATCACACATTCTTATTATCCCAATGTATAATCCTTTATGCTTGAAATTCAATCTCTATAAACTAAGGTGTTACATTTGGAGCAAGGTGCTTCAAAACATAATTAGGAACTAGATTATCAAATTTTTATTGCACACTCCATTTCCAAAACATAAAATAGTCTATCATCTACCTATGGGTTTTTTCGCACACAAGCTTACACTATATTATGGAAAGGGTGACCCAGAACAACATCTAAGGTCCTTCCACACAACATGTTTGGACTATGTGCCCAATGACATGTTATTGCCTAATTTATTCCCAAGGAGTCTAAAATAATATGGTCTAAAATGGTTTATAATTTACCTCATGAATTAGGGCATGCATTTAATAAATTTTTTAATATGTTAATATGACATTTTTTTATCAATATCAACGAGAAGACTTCATATGCTTATATTCCTCAACTCAAACACAAATATAATGAAACTATTGTATAATATGTCCTAAGATAAAAAACTATGTTATCCATAATGACAAGTCTTATGGAAGACAAATAATTATAGGATATGTTCAATCAATGTTTTCTTCCACCACTACATGAGTCCATTCTATTTAAGAAATTTCTCTTGTTTATATATTTTTGCCACATAGTAAAGAAAATGGAAGTAAAATTATTGGAAATGAATAAGCTTAAGTATGAAACTAAAATAGATTCCAATACAAAGAGTTAAATTAATCCACCATATAAGGTGATACAACTAATAATAATAATGACCAAAAGGAAATAATACTTGTAGTTTTTAATCCCACTCCCTCCATTTTCTTATCAACTTCTCTAAGGAAACATTTTACCAATCTATTAGAAGCTATATATAAGGTCATCATAATATAATTATAATGCAATATCTTATCTCTCCCTCCCATTAAAGAGGTTGTTGTGAATAATCCTGTTCCAAAAGGTTTTGATGAAAATGCTTTTTGAAAATTTCATAAGGCACTATGCCACACTATTAATAAATATACTAGTTTGAAGCACAACAATCGAGATTTGATAGATGCTAACATGATTGAAGTGGGCACACAAACAAATAGTTCAAAATCACAACCAAGTGAAATCAAAGCAATGAAAATATTCAATGATCATTTCCTAAGCATACATCTAATAAGATATTTGATGCATTAGGAGTTCATTATGCATTCAATGTAACCCTCTACTAGTTTATTTCCAATATCATGCAAAGGTACCACATCATTTTAATGAAATAATTGGTAACTACTATACTTCAATGACTTATAGGCCACTCATCAAATTTATAGAACATGAAATAGTAAATGATGACTCATATTTCCACTCTTTATTCATTCAAGATCACATTGACCACCAAAATATTTAGAGTGTCAAGGTTGATAATGGTTCAAGTGTTAATATATCCACAATCACACTTTTTAATCATATTGGATACATAGATCCCACCATAATGGTAATATGATAATTTACTGGTCACATTCAAAGCCCCATCAATGATATTACATTACCAAAACAAGTTGGTTCATCACATGTGGCCACTAGATTTACAATATTACTCAGTTCAGGGGTCTTTGATATATTATTAGTATGCCCTTAGATTCAACAAATCATGCATTTCATTCTACAATTCATAGGTGTTTAAAGTAAATCTATGCTCATGAGGTAATCATAGTTATGGGTATCACATATGAATAAACCATATCACATAATAATATGGTACATATACAAAATATTTTAGTTGAGCCACCTAAAAATGTGCAACCTAATCATATATTTCCTATGCAAGTATCTACCCTTCCATTGAGACCTATCCTTGAAAGGCTAGTTCAATGGATATTTTTCATAGATTCTAAAGAGCCTCTCTCTACTCTTACATTTCCTAGATTGATATTGCATGGTGCTAAGGGTATTCCACATAAGACATCAACACATGATTCATACTCTCTAAGATGGGATCCAAAGTTCCCTAAATTTCATCATGATCAATAAGAGGTGCAATATGTTATAGATTATTAGTATGACAATGGTAGTTATGGTACAAATGAAAAGCAATATTTATATTCTAAATTTAGCTTAGTTAATTCAAAATAATATATCCATTTATATATGTGAAAGGTTACTAATCCTATCATAGACATATGGCCTATTGATTGTGATTCCCTTGCATGTTTCATAAGTTAGTTTCCTTCTCTCTATTTTGTCTTTTTTAATTTATACATGTAAAAATAGAAACAAAGTAAAATATTCCAAAAAATTAAAAAATCAGGACTTATGCATGTTTATGTTTAGTTCACTTCTATTAATTAATTTTTATATTAGTTATTTAATACTTACTTATATCTAGTTCTATATAATATTGATTCAAAAATTTACGTGAGTGAATGAAAAGCATACATGTTTTCATTTACAACCACAATTGTAGGTTATTTCACTTTCTCAAACATAGAAATTGTAAATAGAAAAAAACACCTTATTCAAATAGAATTTCCCTATGTTATTATTCTATTCCATTAATCCTATCCTAGTGAGCATAAAATATCAATTATTAGATCCAAACAAGATAAGTGCCTCTTCAAGCTTCTACAAACATCAAAAATCTCATTGGGGGCATTTTATACACATTTTTAATCCTTATTTGGCTATCCCTTATTGTTTATATCTCAGTTCCTTGATATTTCCCACTTTATTAAACATTAAAATTTTATTGGTTATCTAAGTTACTAAATATAATAGTGTTACAAGAAACTTATGTTGATCAATTACATTTGTTCATGTATGTTTTACATGTTTGTTTTCCTGATTCATGTCTTTTGTATATTATCTATTTTTTCTTATGGACATTTAAACATGTCTTTGTGTGTGTCTCAAAATCCTTCAATGTGTGTTTCTACCCATTTAATTGATATTTGAACATGTCCTTTGTATGTGGCTCCTTGGCCTTGTACTATGTGCTTTGTTTGCTTTGCATTTACTCTAAATGTGTGTGTGTGTGTGTGTGTGTGTGTGTGTGTGTGTGTGATGTCCATGACACTTGTTTGATTAGTCTTCAATGCCATGCTGGACATCATGCATATACCCATCCTTTCAATGCCATGATGGAAATCATTAATCCATACCCAAGTAGTCTTATTTAGATTTTAATAATCAACTTTGGTCACTTATATGCATTATTCACTACTAACATTTATCTAGACAATGTCACTATGTATGCTTGTTTTCACATACATCTTAAATTATAACTTTTAGCCAAGTATGCATATGATGATGTCAGGCTTATCTAGGTTATCATTACTACTAAAATTTACATATATTAATAACATCTCTCACATAATTTTTTTCTTTTGAGTTACGTTATTGCACATGCTTCAAAACTCACCTCAAAGTAAGGGTCATACATAGTGGCTAGTCGTAGATATTAAGACCCTAAAGTGTAATACACAAACAAAAATTTGTAGGTATTACATAATTGGTCAATTTTCATACACATAAATCACTTAAAATTTAATTTTGGATAGGATCACTCTATTTGGATAGGACACAACTTGACCCTATCCAAAGTAGTGCATTGTTGTCCTAGTAGGTAGAAAAAAATCAATTTTATAACTTTTAGAATCTGAGGTAGTAAAAGATAGTTATCCATAGGGATACTAAGTAACTTTTAAAAAAATAATAAGTTTTATCTCAAATTTGATCAGTTTGGAGGAATCATGCATAACATCTTTTCCAGGTTAGCACGTAGGTTTTTTTTTAGAATTTTAGTTGTTATTACTCAGTATTAGAATCTATAGACACCATATATACAATTGGCGTAATGTGAAAGGTATATGCCTAATTCCTTTCTTAGGTTTTACACCACATTCATAGATGGAATGGAAATCCATGTCATTTTCCATGATGTATACACTAGACCCATATCGTACTTTCTATTTTCACCAGTTTTATGCCACTTTTGCACTAGAAATGAGCCTTAGACCATCTAAAATGGTTGGTTAACCCTTTTCACCAATTTTTGCATCATAAAAATCTATTATAAATATTATAGGCATTCCAAAACTACTTCACTACTTTGGGTATGTAATGATGGAGTCAATCACAACTTGAGTTCTTAATCACACTAAAATTTCAATGAGGATTGGGGCATGCATAGTATAATCCAAGATATTTAATGAAGAGTAAATATCTAAGGGTCATACCTTCTACAATCACTAGCTTTTCACTATGAAACACAATGGTTTGCATACCCAAATCAGTTGAATTTGTTCCTTTTAGTTAGATCTATAATTTTTCTTGTCTTTACTTCTTGATTTTATCTTAGGTAAGGATTGAATTATACATGTTTAATTATAGGTTTGTACAAATAAAATTTAAATGTTTTAGACTACATTTAGGACTACACTTCATATGTCATTTCAGTTATGCACTTTTTCTTTTACTCTAGTAATTTCTCTTTCCTGCATTATTAGAACAAAAGGTTGGAAAATGTATAAAAATAAATTAACACATAAGATAAAAAATGCACTTGTGACCACACTTTTTACACACTTATCTCATTCCTTATTCCATGAAATTTTGACCTCTTTACTTCATTTTACATGTGGATGACCCAGTCTTATAATAAAACCAATGATCCAAAAATTTCCCTATTCCTCATGCAAAATAGATTATGTTTATCCACATATTGTTCCATGTTTTTAGATCAATTATTTGTTCTCCTAGGATAACAACACCCTATTTAGACAATAATGATCCTTGAGAGTGTCTAATTCCATTGCTCTTTTTCTCCCACCAAATAAAATCTAGTTTTTAAATTTAAATTCATGTAATGGGTCATACTAAAATTTTATCAATCCCCATCCAAAGGAATTCCTTATTGATCACTATAAATACACATTTTAATTCACCTTACATAGAAGGGTATTCTGTATTGAAAAACACCATAATTTTAATTTTACAGTGAGAAAAAAATCCATATTTCTCCCAATTCTAATATTATACAACCCTAGTATTGATCTAAGAGGATCTATATTTCGCTCCAAAAATGAAATCTTCAAATTGTAGGTATATCATTACCATAGAGAAGGGATCATCAAGAGATTTCCAATGCATTTCACAGTTTTAAAAATGGACCTCATATGCATGAGTTATGGCATGTGGAAGATTGCTTTAGGCAAATAAAAAAAATTAGGTTTTGTTGATAAGTGATGAGAGGTCAATAATCGACAAATGTCGATAAGTGTTAAATAGAGATTAGACCACATGGCTTGCCACCATTTGTTATGATATGATTTTATATATTTTAATTAAATTTCATGCCAAAGTCCCTCAAAATTCCTCGAACTCTCCATGTACATGTCACGTGCTAACCACAAAAATCCATGTATTTTCCCATGGTTCCCACATACCTCACATGCCACGCCAAACACTTTCCATAAACTTCCCACAAGCTACCACCATTCCCATGAAATTTTAGGTATTGCCAATAACTTGGCAATGTATACCATGAATTTCATAGCATTTACATACATTAAAAAACTCCCACCTCCCAAATGTGGAATATTGGATTTCAATGCCACCAATTTTTTTTGGGATGAGACCAAAACCATTGGAGTGGGATTAAAATTTGACTCTTTTGGGTAAAAGGATAATCTCTCAATTGATTGGATGCATGAAAAATATTATATAAAGGGGGTCAAGCTATATTTGAAGACATGTTTTTGTTCATGGAGAAGGAAACAAGGCAAGTAAAAAGTGTTTTCAGAGAGTTAGAGATTTTTTGAAGGCCTCAAACAATATTATTTTGTTTTGAGAGTATCTCTTCAATAGATTAAAGTCTAAAAAGATAATTTTGAAGACTTATTAATATTTTTAATTAATTTTTGCTATAATTAATAAGGAACGATCCCCCATTGGAACGAATCCAGAGACATAGGCTATATAGCCAAACTCTATTATCAAATTGCATTTAGTATTCTTATCAAATTTTGTCTCTTTATTTTACTGCACTCTTAAAATTATGTCTATTTTGTATATTTAAAAACTAATTTATATTTTGTAATCTATTAAAAAGTTGATTTTGAGTAAATCATTGAATTAAGGTTCTGATCCATTAGAAGTGTGATTTTTGCTATTATGACACTTAAATATTATCAATTATGGATCAAATTTTTAGTATTAGAGAAAAATTTATATTTAACCATGTGGATTACTAGTGTATGTTGACAAAGTCAAGATCTAGCTAAGGTGAAGGAGAATTAGTAGAATATGATCTAGAGATTGGATCAAGACGTACTACAAGAGTGTGAAATGACTTTGAGTCTGAACGAGATTTTTGACAATCTTTCTTAGAAATGAAGGATATGGTCAAGGAACTTTATTGGTAATAAAAAATTAAGATGGAGCCTAATGGAGGTGGTAAATTTTTTGAGAAACCTTCCTCCTCTTTGGGTGATGGTAAAGATAAAAAAGATATTGAATCTCTTCCTTCACTAAAGCTAAATATTAAGTTCAAATTGTTGATATTTAATGGTGAGATTAATGCATAAAAGTTGGATAATTGGATAAAGCAAATTAAATTAAATTGTAGGGTCTAGAATATTGTAGATGATGAGGCCAAACTTAACTTGGCTACTCTTCGAATGGGAGGCACAACTCTCATTTGGTGGGAGAGTAAGTTGAAGGAAAACAAGATTAACATAGGTAACTTAATTTCCACTTAGAGTGAATTTGTTGATGCACTCAAAAAGTAATTTCATCCTTTAGGATATATGTATCAAGCCATGATGGATTGACAATATTTCAAACAAACTAAAGGCCAAAGTGTTCAAGATTATAAACAAAAATTTAGGAAAAAGGCTTTACTTTTGAATTTTCCTCTTTATACATAGGAAACACTACTTAAGTATATAGGTGGGTTGCATAGTTACTTGAAACACATGATTTTGGTTCTCAATCCCACTATTTTAGATGAAGCATGTGTTAAAGCCATTCATTTAGAGGCTAGAGGAAAATAGACAAAAGAATCTTTTCCTAAATTTAAAAGTAAACAATCTAAAGTTAAGAATTCTAAAGGGCAAAGTTTTGGAAAGGGTAAACAAAAATCCACTGTTACTATTCATAAAGAAGAGGGTAAGCCATTTTGCAATCATTTCAATAAAAATCATGATGATTCTGAGTGTTGGAAATTACATCTTGAGTTAAGTCCTTTTATTAGGTTTAAAAAGAAAGATAAGAAAGCTAATATTGTAGTTCAGGATCTGGGATCAAACTCTAGGGATGAAACTAAGGTCACAACTATGAGTATGTAGAATTGTTCTTCTCTTTCTATCACTAAGTCATTTAATGTTATTTCCTCTTCAAAAAAAAATGTGCATGATGATAAGAAAATAAATGAGTTGTTCCAAACTAGTGTTGTTACAAAACATACTAATATTGACACTATATTTGATAGTGGATCACAGGACAATTTGATTTTTGAAGAGATTGTTAAAAAGTTATGCTTAAAAAAGACTCCCCATCCAAAAACCTAGCCACTTGGTTGGGTGTGTGATGATGCAAAACCAAAAATAACCAAAACTTGTAGATTGAAATTTGTCATCACATCCAAATTCAAGGATGAAGTTGATTTAGATGTTGTCCCTCTAGACATATGCAAGATTTTTTAGGAAGTAATTATCTTTATGATATAAAATCAATATTTTATAGGGAAGAGAATAAGTACTTGCTTGTTAAGGATGGCATTAAATATATAGTCAAAGCACATCATGTTAAATGAGTATTTCCTTGGTTACAACAAGGCAAATGAAAAGACTAGTCAATTCAAGTAAGAATTTTTGTCTCATGCTGATTAAGTCTAAGGAAAAATAATATTCCCAGGATATGGAAAATTGTGATCCTAAACATAAGAAATAATTGGTTGAAATAATTTATAGTTATGATGATGTGTTTTAGGATCCAAAAGAGTTACCCCCTAAAAGGGGAGTTCAACATGAAATTAATTTGTTATAATATTCTCCTCTCCTTAACATTGGCATGTATAGGTTGGCAGTGGTAGAAAATGAGGAAATCAAGAAGCAGGTAATGGAACTTTTGGAAAAGGGAGTTATTCATCCTAGTACATCTCATATTGGTACACCTATCATTTTGATGCCAAATAAATATGGCACATGGTGAATGTGTGTTGATTTCCATGATTTGAACAAAATTACTATTAATAATCATTACCCTCTTCCTCAGATTGATGATTTTCTAGATCAGTTAAGAAATGATATCTATTTCACTAAGTTAGACTTGAAAAGTGGTTATCATTAGGTTAGGATTAATGATGGTGATATTTGGAAAATTTCTTTTAAGATAAAATAGGGATTATTTGAGTGGCTTGTCATGCCTTTTGGGTTGTGCAATGCACTAGCTACATTCATGCGATTGATAAATGATATTTTTATGCCAATTCTTGATGAATTTGTTATAGTCTACTTAGATGATATTTTGATCTTTAGTTAGTCTTAGGAAGATCATGTGATTCATATTAGGAAAGTCATTGCTGCATTAAGAAGGGATAAATTTTATTTGAATTTATCTAAATGTGAATTCAATAAGACATCTTTGATTTACTTGGGTTATATTATAGGACATGGTGAATTAAAAATTGATCCTACAAAGGTGGAGGTTATATTTAAATGGCCTAAACCCAATAATGTAACTGAGGGTAGAAGTTTTCTTGGTGTAGTATAATATTGGAGAAAATTCATTGCTAATTTCTCACTTATTGCATCACCGTTGCATTATTTGACTAGTAGAAAATATGTATTTTAGTTGGGGGGGAAGCAATGAAGAGCCTTTAACATTTTGAAGACAAAGATTAGTACTGCTCCTATCTTGGCACTTCCTAATTTGTAGTAGCCATTTGAGATCGAGACAGATGCAAGTGATTATGCTATGGGAGTTATTCTGATGTAGGGAAAGAAACCAATATGCTATCATTCTAAGACCTTCACAGGTGTGGTAAAAAACTATCTAACTTGTTATAAGGAATTGTATGCATTGGTTCAAAGTGTTTAGAAATGGAAACATAAATTGATGGGCAAGGAGATAGTGATACACATATTACATCAGCCCCTCCAGTATGTCTAGTCACATGCCAATCTAAAATAGTTAAGGCATTTTCATTGGATGGGTTTCCTATTATAGTTCTATCTTGTGATCAGGTATAAGAAAGGTATTTAGAATAAAGTCGCTGACATGCTTTCTATACCTCTTATGGTAGTTGCATCTATTCTTTTACAACATAGTTCTTTGACGCATGAAAGTTATAAAGAATAGTATGTTGATGATGTTAACTTTAAATATGTGTATAAAAAATTGATGAGTGGAAAATAGGTATAAGAATCAGACTATCATGTGCATAATGGACTTTTATATCATCTGGGTAAACTTTACATTCCTCAAAATGAAAGGGTGCACATGATTAGAGAAGCACATACTTCTCTTATTTTTGGTCATTTTGGAGTTGGTAAAATGGTTGCACATTTGAAAATGTATTGTTATTGGCCATATATGTAGGAAAATATTTCCAAATATATCAAGGGGTGTGCTCTTTGTGCCACAAGCAAACCTAGTAACAGGAAATTGGGACTTTACACTCCCTTACTTGTTCCTACCCATCCTTGGGAAAGTATTTCCATAGACTTTGTAGGGGGTTTGCCTATGTCACGAAGGATACATGATTACTTGTATGTGGTAGTGGATAGATTTAGTAAGATGTGTGTCTTCATCCCTTACACTAAATAGGTTATAGGGGAAGGTACACACACTTGTTCTTTCAGAATGTATGGGTTCATTTTGGTTTTCCCACTTCTATTATTTTTTATCAGGTTTCTCAATTTCTTAGGGAATTTTGGTCAACACTATGAGAATTGATGGACACTAAGTTGAATAAGAGCATTACATTTCATGCACAAACTGATGGGTAAACAAAGGTTGTAAATCATACAGCGATACATTTGCTTAGGGATTATTTTAGTAAACATCCAAATTTGAGGGATGAGAATTTATGCTATATACAACATGCTTAAAATCATGCACTTCATTCTTCTACTATGAAATCCCCTTTTCAAGTTTATTATGGATATTTGCCTACATCTCCTCTAGATGTTTTTTATGGATAAGATTTAGCTACTAATGAATGTAAAGATGTTATTAAATCCAAAAATTTCATTGAAAAGATACAATAGGTACACCAAACTATCTGAGATCAGTTGGAGAAAAGTTAGGAAAAGTACAAATCAAGACATGACAAACATTGTGTTGATCACTAGTTTGTTGTAGGTGATTTAGTATGGATTCACATTAGTAAGGAAAGACTAACAGGTGAAGGTAAACATTTGAAACTGATCTGGTATGGTCCTTTTCATATTATGGAAAAGATTGGTAAAAATGCTTTTTGATTGGATTTTCCATCTTACATGTAGATTTATTCAGTTCTGAATGTGGAAAATCTAAAATTGTATGAGACTTTGATGATTGTAGATCATGATGAGAGTGTATCCATTCCTTCTATTGATGATTTTTCCCCTGAGTATCTAATAGAACTGTAGGAAGATATAATACTTGACAGGAAGGTTCAGACTTTGTGAAGGGGAAATGTTGAATATCTTTATGTTGGTCTCAAAGGGATGCACTGGAACAAAGCCAAATGGATGGAATCTGAAAGAGTTAGGGAGAATTACCCTTACCTATTTACCAATTAATCAACTTTTGGAGGTCCAAAAGTTCCTAGCAGGGAGGATTGATCCAAGAGGATCTATATTTTGATCTAAAAATGAAGTTTCCAAATTACATGTATATCATTTACATGGTGAAGGGCTCGTTGAGAGCTTTCTGATGCATTTCATGGTTTGAAAATGGATCCTATATGCATGAGTTATGTCATGTGGAATATTTCTTCAAGAAAATAAAAAAATTGGGTTTTTTGGACAAGTGATGAGAGGTCAACAATCAACAAATATTGATAAGTGGTGAATGGATATTAGACCACGTGATGGGTCTTCAAGCCACCACATGGCTTGCCACCATTAGTTATGATCTAATTTTATATATTATAATTAAATTTCATGCCAAAGTCCCTCAAAATTCCTCCAAATCTCCATGTACATGCCACATACCAAACTTACCAAATGTTCATGTCACATGCTAACCACAAACATCCACGTATTTTTCCATGGTTCCCACATACCTCACATGCCACACCAAACACTTTCCACAAACTTCCCACAAGCCACCATCATTCCTATAAAATTGAAGATAATGTCAATCACTTGCTAATGTATACCACAAATTTTGTGGCATTTACATACTTCAAAAAAATCCCACCTCCAAAATGTGGGATATTGGATTTCAATGCCACCAAAAAATGTTGGGATGAGACCAAAACCATTGGAGTGGGATTCAAACTTGACCCTTTTGGGTAAAAGTATAAGCTCCCAACTAATTGGGATGCTTGAACAAGTAGTATATAAAAGGGTTCTAGATATATATTTGAAGACATGTTCTTGTTCATGGAGAAGGAAACAAGGCAAGTAAAGAGTGTTTTTAGAGACATAGAGATTTTTTGAAGGCGTCAAACAATTTTTTTTTGAGAGTATCTCTTTGATAGAGTAAAGTCTGAAAAGATAATGTTGAATACTTATTAATATTGTAAAATTATTTTTTCTATAATTAATAAGGAGTGATCCCCCATTTGAGTAGATCAGGAGACGTAGGCTATATAGCTGAAATCCGTTATCAAATTACATTCAGTATTTATGTCAAATTTTGTCTCTTTATTTTATTTCACTTTTAAACTTATGTCTATTTTGGATATTTAAGAATTGATTTTAATTTCATAATCTATTAAAAATTTTATTTTAACTAAATCATTGAATTAAGGTTTTGATCCATTGAAAGTGTGATTTCTGCTATTACGACACTTGAATATTATCTATTACAGATCAAGTATCCCTACCATAAAGTCATAATAAAATTATAAGGTCACATGTAATAATTGAAGCACTTAATCACACCAAAATTACACTAAAATTTATCATTTTTCACCAATATTTCACACATACCAACATGGCATGGTATAACTACATAGATTTTGATCCCTCTTCAAAGTATTGATATTGTTAGCAGAGGTTCCTGGGTTCACCAAAAAATGCTAATTAGACAGATAAATATTGTGATTTGAGGAAAATATTGCAAGAAAGGGAAATCATTACTTAGTATTTAGCTTCTGTCCTAGGATCATAGAGGTTTACAGAATCTTAAGTAATCTTATGACTATCTACTTAGATATATATTTAATGGTAAAACTCAAGTATGACAACAGAGTTGTCAAACTTGTAAAGAAAATACCTTTTATTATTCATTAACATAATAATACTTATAACAATTGGACATAATTAAAAGATGTCTATAGAGGAATATTATCAATTCATAGAGTTATTATGCAATATCACCTAACTTTACAATGAGCATATAATATCAAATAAAAGACAAAATCATTTTCATAAGAGATAGACTTGTACCCAAAAGATATATCTCACATAAGAAGTGCATAGATATTCTATTAGCCATCAATTAATAAATTTGATTAGAATATTCATATTATAAATCACTCATTTACACATTCATTCCAAATATCTCAGCTTTACTCAAAAGGTTGGTATATAATATTACCCAACACTATCCAGCATTATCTAACCTGTTCTACTACAATCCATAGGAATATATAATATTGAAAACTATATTGTTATAACCATAATGTATATATTATCCAAGCATGTCAGCCTATATTTTATTGATAAATATTTCATATACCTAATCCCAACTGAAAATAGAATATCTTTGTAACAATCTCATAGAATAACCACTAACCAAAAAGAAGTCATGACCCCTATCCATGTGGCACATTCATAAATTTGAGAGGTTAGTGTACACATTCCCTGGTTAACACTTTACCAAACTTAAACTTTTGTCTCATCTCAAGACAATACTATAAAGAACTAGGAATATATAAAACAAAAAATAGGTAAAATAAACATAAACTGTAGATCACTCAAGGTGCCATGTACTGGTTTTCACCCATTGCACACTACTTATCCACCCTTATGGGTTTTAAACTAAGTAGCAAGCCAATATACTAAAATTTTAGGTTTTTAATAGAATATAAAAATTAGAGGGTTCCTCATATGGGTTTTCAACCAACCTAACCCTGTAGGTGCCTATGGTCCTACCAAACAAAACACTGAGAAGCAAAATTTTAAAATTCCCTGCTACATAGAAAAAACTTAGCTGGATGAAGAAGGCATCAATGGATAAATAAATGCATCCAATGGTTGTGAAGTGGATGTATCACTCTATAAATAACTAAAATTAGTAGTATTTATCTAGCCTAGTTGTTGCTAGAGTTAACTAAGAGGAATAATGGTAGGGAAATTAATAAATAGAGTGACAATACTATCAAATTCAGACACATTCATCTTATAATTATACCAATCAATCAAATACTCTTGAATGATACACATAAGTGCTCATAAATGAATGTAAGCATATAATAATTGTGAAATATCACTATCCATAGTAGAAAAGAGAAACTTTAGTAGTAGTCACCTCCAATCAGATAGGGACCGATGTCGGTCACCTGTGCGGTTCCAAAACTATTCATTGCATGAACAGTTAGTTTGTTGAACTGATTGTTTGCATGTAAAGACTATTTTGAGTCTTAAGCTGTGTGTCTAATTATTGTAAATTAGAAGTCTAAGTTATTGTTTAGTATGGGATCTATTTATAGACTCATTGGCATGTATTGTAATTAGAGCAATAGAGGAAGGCAAGGTAGATCCTTCCAATTGTAAGATCATTTGAGTTGCAGGTTGTTGCAAGTTCATGGGAGATCTACTTGAAGTACTTTGAGTACTTGTGTACTGGTAGTGTTATTACTGACTGGTTGGAGGTGAACACCAACTCTGTGTTTGAGTTGTGTGTTGGGACCATTTTTGGTAGGAGAGTGAATTCTTAATTGAGAATTACTGGGAGCCCTTGAGGTGTGGAAAGCCTCACAGAGGTGTGAGAAGAAGTGGCATCTTCTTTATTGTATTTTCTTTCTGGATGAGTATTAATACAAGATTGTGTATTGTCTCTCATATTTTGTGTTATTTGTGAATTCTAGTTACTTGTTCATTCTGGTATAATTCCGTGTTTACTTGCTTATACAAGGTAATCATATGTACTCTTGATCCTGACAGTTGGTATCAGAGCATTTATGTTCTAGATTCCTTATCAGTTGGTATCAGAGCTTCAGGATGGGTTACTAACAAGTCGTATCAGATCTAGTTAGTGTTTGTTGATTATAGGTCACTCACAGAAGTTTCTGTTTGAGTGGGAGTATAGCAATGGTAGAAGAAAGTAAGCTACAAATGGAGAAGTTTAATGGCAAGAACTATCAATTATGGAGGATGAAGATAGAAGATTATCTGTATCAGAAAGATTTATACTTACCATTGGGTGGGGTTGCATGCAGGCCCACAGATATGAAGGATGAAGAATGGGAGGTTCTTGATCGAAAGGCTTTGGGATCTATAAGGTTGAGCCTTGCATCGTCTATGATTTCCAACTTAAGACAATGGTAGAGTTGATGGAATGTTTGACAAATTTATATGAAAAACCCTTAGCTTCGAATAAGGTATTTCTTATGAAGCAATTATTTAATTTGCAAATGTTGGAAGGTGGATCTATACATAGTCATCTTAGTGATTTCCATGGTTTAGTAAACCAGTTAAATTCAGTCAATATTTTTTTTGATGATGAAATTAAGGCTCTCTTAATCTTATGCTCATTACCTGAAAGTTGGGAGAGTTTGGTAATGGTAGTTAGTAGTACTGCATCTACTTCAAAAATCTTAAAAGTGGATGATGTTGTGAGTGTAATCTTGAATGAAGAAATTCATAGGAAAAGCACAGGGGAATCATCAGGGAATGCTTTGAGTGTTGAAAGCAGGGGAAGGCAAAGAGAGAAGATCGAGCATGGGAGATCAAGGTCCAAGATAGGCAGGAGATCCAAATCCAGATATGGTAGAATAACCTGCTGGAAATGTGGAAAGCAAGGGCATGTAAAGAAATATTGTTGGTTGGTTGAAGATCAGCAAGAAGGAAATAAAGAAGTAGATGTTGCAGATATTATTGCACATGATGCTCTAGTATGTTCCTTGGATAAAGTATAATCTTGGGTTCTAGATTCTAGTGCCTCTTTCCATGCATCCCCAAATAGGGAATTTTTTTATGAATATGTCTAGGGAGACTGGAGAAATTTATTTAGGGGATGGTAAGCCTTGTCAAATGGTTGGCAAAGGGAAAGTGAAGATGAAATTGCACACGGGCAACACATGGGTGTTGAAGGAGGTCATGCATGTCCCAGTCTTGAAGCAAAATTTGATATCTGTTGGAAAGTTGGATGATGAGGGTTACATAGTAACCCTCACAA
Organism: Torreya grandis; assembly: GCA_037957365.1. Lineage (NCBI taxonomy): Eukaryota > Viridiplantae > Streptophyta > Pinopsida > Cupressales > Taxaceae > Torreya > Torreya grandis. The sequence continues at coordinate 294,726 of JARHVA010004539.1, forward strand.
TAGACTCTTGGAAAGTTTCCAAGGGTGCACTTGTTATAGCAAGAGGTAAGAAAGTAGGTACGTTTTATCTATCTACTTGTATTACTGATTCTTCTTCTGGTTTATCTACTTCAGCTGTAGATTCGAAGATGTGGCTTAATAGGCTTGGTCACATGAACAAGAAGGGGATGCATGTTCTTGAGTCAAAGGGTATGCTTTCAGATTTGAAAAGCATGGATCGAGATTTCAGTAAGCAAAAGAAGAAAGTGACATTTCTTGAGAAATCTGATGTTCATGACAAGAACAGGAAAGCCTTGGTTTTCAAGGAGAAGATGATGGACAGAGATAAGTGCAAGGGGCTAAAGAATTTTGAGCAGAGCAAGGTTGATATGGACAAGGGTTTGATCCAAAAGGAGCTCATGGGTAGAAGTCATCGCTCACAAGTAAAACATAGAGATCGACGTCGGTATCCAAATAGGGACCGACATCGGCTATGTGCAGCCTGACATCAGTGACTCTAGACAAATAAACACCGGCATCAGTCAGGGGGAACCAACATCGATGATGAGGTAGTCACATGGAACTGACGTCAGTCAGGTGTAGACTAAGATGTGACTGACATCGATCACTGAGACGGATTTTGGGTAGACAGCAAGCTGTCAAGGAGTCTCAAACACCCATATGGAGGACTGAATGGGTAAGTAAGCCTCAAATTTGTCATTTACCTTCTTTACACTACTTGTTGCTCACTGATGGTCAAGAACTAGGAAGTTATTAAAGAAGCATAACAGGTAGAATCTAGGAAATAGTGGGAGCTTGGCATGGATGAGGAATGTGATTCCTTGGAGAAGAACCAAGTGAGAGTTTTTTGGTAGAGTTCCCAGCTAGAAGAAAGCACTGAGAGATGAATGGATTTTTAGAATAAAGAAGAGTGGGAATGGACACGTGAGATGAAAGGCTAGGGTATATGGTCTTGAGTAAGCTACAGGACAATGGAGGTTTAACCATTGTGTTTTCTTTACCAAGTTGGATAATATTAGCTACATTATCTTGTTACTATATGTTGTGCTTGTTGCAGGGTCACATATGCAGGGAGTTATTGAACTAAAGGTAAAGTTAGTTCAGAGGTGTGTCATGAGGAATCTAGGAGCAACAAGATTCTTTGGCATGAGTGTGTTCCAGAGACATGGAAGGTCACAAGTTGATTTTACCTCCAGATGATTGTGTGAAATCGGTTAGCATGCCGATGGTTGGACAGTTCTATGAATAGTGCCTTGATTCACATAATGATGTTGAGTACATGTGTACTAAACCTGAGATTTTCCAAGCAGTGGGAGCTGTCAGCAAGTTTGGAGCCTATCCAGGAAAGAAGCACTAGAGGGCAGTTCAGTGGATTCTTAGATATCTGAGAGGGACCAGCAGCAGGTGCACATGTTATGTAGGGTCAAGTTCTTTTCTACATGGGTTTTTAGATGTGGATGTGGTAGGTGATTTGGATGACAGGAGGTGCACCACAAGATTTGTGGTGGTTGGTCTTCAAGAGTGATCTTGAAGAGGGATACAAAGATAAGAAACAAACTAGATGATGTATAGGTATAAGTACAATTGCAACTGTTTATCTCTAAGTGGGAGATTGTTAGGTTGTGGAGCTAAAAGCTTCACTATATGCAAACACGGAGGAGGTTGCCGAGTGTCACAGTCACTGGCATCGATCAGGCCAACCGATGTCGATCAAGGGTGAACAGGAAGCTACTGACATCGGTAGGAGTCGGCCAATGTCGGTCACCTCTAATCAGACAGGGATCGACATCAGTCACTTGTGTGGTTCCAGAACTATTCATTGCACGAAGAGTTAGTTTGTTGAACTGATTGTTTGCATGTAAAGACTATTTTGAGTCTTAAGCTACGTATCTAATTATTGTAAATTAGAAGTCTAAGTTATTGTTTAGTATGGGATCTATTTATAGACTCATTTGCATGTATTGTAATCAGAGCAATACAGGAAGGCAAGGTAGATCCTTCCAATTGTAAGATCATTTGATTTGCAGGTTGTTGCAAATTCATGGGAGATCTACTTGAAGTACTTTGAGTACTTGTGTATTGGTCATGTTATTACTGACTGGTTGGAGGTGAACACCAACTCTGTGTTTGAGTTGTGTGTTGGGACCATTTTTGGTAGGAGAGTGAAATCTTGATTGAGAATTACTGAGAGCCCTTGAGGTGTGGGAAACCTCACAAAGGTGTGAGAAGAGTGGCATCTTCTTTATTGTATTTTCTTTCTGGATGAGTATTAATACAAGATTGTGTATTGTCTCTCATATTCTATACTATTTGTGAATTCTAGTTAGTTGTTCATTCTGGTATAATTATGTGTTTAGTTGGTTATACAAGGTAATCATATGTACTCTTATTGAGGAGTAGGATCCTGACAGTTGGTATCAGAGCATTTATGTTCTAGATTCCTTATCAACAATATCAATTATCCCATTGGTGGCCTCCTATTTGGCTTTGGTGGTTTTCTAGAAACATGTAGTAATACACTCTGCCCATATGCAAATGGCTTCATTTGGGATGTCATCCAAAGGAATTCCTTAATTTTTTAGTATAGGCCTCCTTAATCTCAAGTAGAATTGGAGGATATTTTTATTTGTAAGGCACTAGAGATAATCTATGTGCTTCCATGCCTGTGACCCTTTCCATCACAACCTCATTCACATATATAGTGATGTTCGTAGATAACTAGATTTTCCCTTTGTTATACTTTCCTAGCATATGTTCCATGATTTCACTTAGTTGGAAAAATGTAGGTAGACTAATTAAGCACTTTGTATTGGTGTTATAGAACATATGTGGTGTTACAAATGCTAAAGGTTTTACATCTAGGGATACTTTAGGAAAAAATAGTCTTTCTTCATGTTTGAGAGAAGAATATGCCTTAGGGTCTGAAAACTTTTCTTAGAATATGTTTGTGCTAACCCTGATGTATTATAATTGATTATTAGAAAAAAATTTATGAATTTTGGATATGTAGTGGTAGACATCATGAATATCTCTATGTTGTGGTTAATTTGGTTAGAATATAAGAGTACAAAGTGGTATGAGAGACTTGGAGGGATGCTCACCAAATTTCTTGAAAATAGCTAAGTACAAAATGATGATTCAACTAGAAATAGGGGCTATATATAGATATCCATGCACCCTATGCTATCCTTGATATTCAAATGCACCAAATTACCTCAGGATATTATTTTGAAAAACATTAGTAACTAAATATTTAAATTGATTAGTTGGCATGCTTTTTTGTTGATGTGGCATATTTTTATGGTAGTTAGTTGGAGTGATGTAACCCACTAAATCTATGAATTGATTATTCCATTTTATGATGTGGATTGTGATGATGATTTGGGATATATGCTACCTATTTATCATACATGGGTACTAACACCCATCCCTTAGCCATTACCCATCATCAATATCTCTATCATACAGAGCTTTCTTGGAATTATTTGTCTTTTCTTATCACCTATTTTAACCATGGTATAGATGATTTCCTCTCAATAATGCACAATGTAATCTGGTTGTGGACTATTGGATCTAATATTTACATGCACTACTAAACAACACACATAACGTAAAAATAAAACCAAACCCAATCCACACTTCATGAATGAAAATGAATTCTACATTAAACTGGTGCGAAAGAGCACTTGTTATTTCCTAGGTACACAACCTATTGGCAGTAGGGTTTGAGCATACTTTCATTTACCTTTCTAGGTAAAATGGTACCCTATAAATCTCATAATACCACCTTCCCTAGATGCATTAATGAATGAATAATATATGGTCCCTTATAATGGATGTTCAATTTTACTAGAAAATCTTAAAACTGACTATCATATAGTAGGATGGGTTGATCTATCTAAAATTATTTAGTGTGCAGATTCTTATTGTTCTAGCTTTATGTCTATGATTATTTATCTTTTGTGTCTAGGTTTCTCTATGGTGGTCTTCATCCATTATATTTATATATAATAGCCTACTCCCTAAAGATTCTTGATCTCCCATATGAATAATGAGTGATTTCCATGAGATGGATACAACATACTCTAAGGGCATTATTTCTTCTAGATCATAGACTAGTTACAAGGGGGTAAACCTTAAGGCACATTTATAATGCATGTTATGTGCCCATAAAATTGTAGAAAGTCTATCCTCTCAATCAGCTCTATGAACATCACAGACTTTTTAAAGCATATTACAAAATACTTTGTTTGCAACCTCTGCTTAACCATTCACTTGAGGGTGGTAAGCTATACTTTTATGATGTGATATGAGGAATTCATTAGTAAGTGTTTCTATAGTTTTATTTGAAAAGTGTGAACCTATATCACTTACCAGTATGATTGGACACACAAACCTAGTGATTATGTTCTCATATAAGAAATACATTATATCCTTTACACTGTAAATAGTTGTCATAGTAGCTTCAACCCACTTTCTAAAATAGTCAGTTGTAATGATTATATAATGTGCATGACTACATTTTTTGGGTAGATTGATAGGTTTGAAAAACTCAATCCCCTATTATTCAAATGGCTATTGTGAAAGCATTGGCTAGAGTGGCATTTCATCCCTATGGTTTGGCTTTCCAATCCTTTAACAAACATCACACTTTTGTGCGATTTGATGTGCATCTGAAAATAAATACGTCCACCCTAGGCCACTTTTCAAAAAATAAAATAAAATTATCATCTCTATAGAAGTGACCTCCAATGATGACTTGATGTGATTCTTTAAGTACTTGAGGTTGTTCATGCTCGACTGTTACTCTACGTAGTACTTCATCCTTACCTAGATACTATAGGAATCCTTAGATGATATTAAAAGGAAGGGTCTTAGTACTTAATAAATTTTTTTCTCCTTTTGTGTATAGTTATAGAAATGTCCCCTATTCTAGAAATTGTGCAATCTCTTCTAATTCTTTAAGAATCATAGACATCCAAAATACATGTGCATCAAGTGATTCATCAAGAATTTCCTCTGGCTCTTCACCGTTTTGGATCTAACTCAAATGGTCTAATCCCAGATTATCTCAACTAGGTTTGACATTAATGCTAAAATGAAACTCCTAAGAAATCGTTAACCATTGAGATATATGACCTCCCAGCAAAGGTTTATTTACCAGGTAATGTAGGGCTTTATGATCAGTGAAAAACTTAAATGGTGTAGCTAATAAGTAATTAAAAAAATTATAAAATGCAAATACTATTACAAGGGCTTTGCACTCAAGGGTAGTATAATTCTTTTTAGCTATAGACAATTTCTGACTTGTAAAATGAATGGGGTGATCCAAACCACCTTCTCTTAGCTATGTCAACATATCACCAACCACGATCCCTAAGGCATCCACATGTATATGGAAGGACTTAATCCAATCTATAAAAATTAATATTGGTGTAGTTAACAACCTCTACTTTAAATTTATGAATGTCACCTGAAATTCATTTATCCAGATGAACCATGTATCCTTCCTCAATAACTTCTCTAAAGAGACATTTATTGTAGAATACCCATTAATAAACCTTATTTAATACCTTGTATGTCCAAGGAAGGATCACACCTCTATCACATTTATGGGTGATGGATTCCCACAATGACTGTGATATTGGTTGGATCTACCAAGATACCTTTACTATAGACTATATGACTGTAACATCCCCACTGGGATCTACTTAGAAAGACATGATTTTTAAAAAAATTAACAACATATTTTTTCATTAATTTAACCATGAAAATATTATGAGTGATCTAGATAAAAAAATATGTTAACTATAACATAATCATGTGACATATATCTATCACGATCACTATCATCATAACTAGGTATTCTAATAAGATCTGGCTCTGCCATCTAATAGTCTGACCATCAGTCTCTAGGTGATATGTAGTGCTAAATTTTAATTGACTACCCAAAGATGAATTTAGAGTTACTCAAAATATATAAGTCATCTTTCGATCACAATCCAAAATTATCTTTTTTGGAAATCCATGCAACCAATATACTTCATTTATGAATCTCTTCGTAAGAGTAGGTGAGTCATCTATCAAATGGCCTAGTATAGAATGATCCACCGTAGGTAGTTTTTCAACTACTACCAGGATCATGTCATGTATGTTTCATGATAATGGTAAACCTTGGACAAAGTCCATATTAATCACCTGCCACTTCCATTCTTTTATATCATGCAGATATACCAATCTAGGTAGATGCACATGTTCAGCTTTCACTTACTAACATTCTAGACAATGTGACACAAAATCCACTACATCTTTCTTGATTCCCTTCCATAAATAAAGTGGTCTAAGCTTTGCCATGAGCTTGGAAAATCTTGGATGTCCTTATAATAGGGAATTGTGTAGTTCCTTTAACACTGTGATCTTCAAATTGTTTCAAAAAAATTAACATACATCCTTCCATTATATCGCAAAAGACCATAATTCTCTAATTTGAATCTTTTATACCTATGATTCTGAGCATATTCAGATAAAAATTTCCTGACCTGATCATAGAATTAATCTCCTAGAGATAATTTGATCACTCGATCCTTGAAAGTAATCCTAATAATAGCCATGACTTTTATGTACCTCCTATGACTTAGGGCATTAACTACTCTATTTTCATTGCCTTTGATATAATTGATACTAAGGTCATAGTCAAAAAATTAATCTATCTAATGTCTCTAACAAGCATTCAAATTAAATTGGATGAAGATGTACTTGAGTCATAAGTTTTCAGTCTTGAGATCAAATAGTTTTCATAACAAGTAATGCCTGCAAACTTGAAAGTCATGAATAATTCCTACAAGTTCTAGGTCATGAGAGGCATAGTTCACCTAATAATGCTTTAGCTTCCTTGATTCATAAGCTATCACTATACCATCCTACATAAGGACTCCTCCAAGTCCATCCCTAGACACATCTATGATCACTAACAATTAACCGTTGGGGTCAGGAACTCTTAGCACTAGTGTTGAAGTAAGCCTTCTTTTCAATTCATGAAAATCTACTTCACACTTATTTGACTAGATAAAAATTTGGTTCTTTCATTATCAATAATTAATTAGATTAGATATCTTAGAAAAATTTTAGAATGAACTTCCTATAATATCTCACTAATCCCATAAAACTTCTTACCTCGTGCATATTATTTGGCATGACAATTCTATAATGGCGTGTATCTTTTCTAGATGTATTAAAATATTGTCTATAGAGATAATATGTCCCTTATATTACACTCTTTCCTTGGAAAATTTACACTTTGACAACTTGTCGTACAACTTATGCTTCAACAACCATTGTGGAACTAGTTATAGATGATGAAGATGCTCCTCTTCATTATTAGAGTATATAAGAATGTCATCAAGAGAGACCAAAAAAATGATCTAAATAATCTTTGAACACACTTTTCATGAGATTCATAAATGCTACCAGAGCATTTGTCAACCCAAATGGTAACACAATGAACTCATAATTCCCATAACGAGTTCTAAATCATGTTTTTGGAATATACTCATCCCTTATCTTCAACTAATGGTATCCTAATCTAATAAAAATCTATACGAGGTATAGGATACCTATTTTTGATCTAAAAAATAATCTATATGAGGTATAAGATACCTATTTGTGATAGTTTCCTTATTCAATATTTTATAGTCTATGCAAAGATGAAGATTAGTATTCTTCTTCTTAATGAATACAACTGGTGTACCCCATGGTGACACACTTAGCTTGATCAACCACTTTGATAACAATTCTTGGAGTCAGTCCTTTAATTTAACTAATTCAATGATTTTCATCCTGTATGGTGCCTTCGACTATGGTTTTGATCTAAGTATAATATCAATAAATAAATAAATATAATTCACATATAGGAGGTAATCCTAGAAATTGCTCCAGAAGAACATCATGAAAATTCCTAAGGAATGGATAATATTTAATGGATAGTTTGTTATATTATTCCATTTAATTTATATTGACAATAAATTCTTGGAATCTTTTTCCTTAGGCCTCCTTGAGTTGCATTGCAGAAATTTGCCTAATCCTCATCTCTCTCTTCTCACCTTGAATTTTTGTTTGATTTACAAAATCATCTAGACACTCAACCTTCTTTAGGTATCAGTCAACCTTGGCCTTATGCTTCACAATCCAATTGACTCCTAAGATCACATTGTATGATGCTAGAAGTGATACATAAGGATCCACTCCAATTGTGAATTTGAGCAACCTAATCTCTGATTCACCTAAACACTTGTCAACTTTGACTTTTGAATCATTCCCATTATACTTAACATGCATTTTACATTACTCTAGATCTTCTAGATAACTTATTTAACATTTTAGGAACTATAATTTTTTTTTAACCCCTGCATCTATAAAAATGAAAGTTGGATGTTCAAACAAAATACCTAGTAGTTCTATGGGTGACTCTTGGAATTTGACTTGTTTATTTTCAACTACTGCATGAATATGTGACTAAAACATTCCTTGCTAAGAAATAGAACCTTTATTATTTGACTTATCCTGGGCACACTCACAAGATAAATGGTCACCTCCACAAATGAAGTAATCTCTAGAAGGTCCTTTCTTTTCAGTCTGTTAGTTTCCCTTGAAACCACCTTTAAATATATTACTTGGTTTCTTGGTAGAACCATTGTTTAATCTAGGATTCTATGTTTTGAACTAATTCCTAGAGTCTCCACTCTTATGTTTCTAGTTTTCTTTCTAAAATTTGGTTTAGAACTTCCAATAAATTTCTTAAACTTTCCCCTATCTTGAGCAAGAGATTTAAACTTATATTCTTTCTTGACTACCTTATTAAATACCTAGTCGATGGTAGATGGTCCATGAATGTCCACTTCTCCACCAAACTAGGGTTTCAATCCCACAATGAATTTCCTAATTATGAATCTCTCATCTTCCTAGTACTGAGGTACATACTTCTAAAATTTGGTGAACTACTCCCATTACCGATTCAATGATAGGTGTCCTTGGTTTAGATTTTATAAATATGTAAGCTTATAGTCAAAGTATAATTGTGGAAGCCATCATGATCTGAACATTATCACAAATTACTCATATGTTGTGGTATTTGAGTTCATTTTCATTTCTAACTTCTTATTGGTCCACCATGTAGCTCTTTCACCATCTTACTAGTATGCTCTCCAAACTACTTTAGCGACCTCAGAATTGTTTTGAATCTTGAAATAATTCTCCATCTAACTCAACCATGCTTAAGTTCTGTGACCCAAATTAATTCCATTGATTTTAGGTAGATTTACCTTTTTTATATTACTAACCAATTTTGTAACTACTTGAGCTCTAGTGTATTGAGGGTTTTATTGCTTAGTGGGATGATCTTCAGGTACATCCTAATGTTCTTCCTCTTCATGGCCATGAAATTCCTATTCTAGGGCTGAAATTTGATCCCTGATCTCATTCATGGATGTGAGAATATGATCCAATTTTGCTTCTTTCTTAATGATAAATTGATTAGGATCAAATGGCGGGTTGACATTGACATTTGAATGGCCCTCTCATGATACTCTATCTTTCACCATTCTCCTTTTGGATAAATATAAAGGTATAAAAATGCTATTGGAATCATTAGGTCATAGATTTTGAGCATCAAATCTGATACCACATGTAACATCCTCAATGGAATCTACTTAGAAAAACATGACATTTTAAAAAATTAATCAACTTTTTATTTCATTAGATTTCATCATGAAAATCTAATTAATTATCTAGATAAAATAATTTAAGTGTGTTAATTATAACATAAGCATGTGACAATCTATCTGTCACTAATCACTATCATCATATGAAACACATCATAGCTAAATATAAAAAGTAATTACAGATGTCCATCCATGGTTGGTATAAATATATAGCCACTAATACATCTCATTAGGGATAATGTTTTAATATTAATAATAAAATACAAGATATAACATACAAGGCTCTATAGAGTAAGAGTTCCTTAAACTCAGGTATCTATGGCAATCTCAAGTGTAGTCTCCAAATAATTACTACTATGGGGAGGGCAAGTATCATCTGAGCACTTTTACACACCAACCATGGACCATCAATCACTTACACAATCCTTCATTAGGGAATGGCCCTCCCTTCATGGATGAATAGATAGTGATGGTGTAGGAATCTTGAGAGACAAGATAGTACCCATGTGCTGTATGATTTCTAAGAACATGAAGTGTACAATAATAAATCCATTCTAACATGATATCAAATAAATATGTAAATCATACATATGAAATGACAATGTCTAACTAAACATTACTTTGGCCAACATTTTCAATTGTTATTGATCTTTAATATCATTCAAATTCATACACACTATTTGATCGAATTAATTTCATCTGGCATTAGTGATGTTAGTAAGCTAGTGAAGTCCATCTCAATACTTAATTAGGAACATCAATATGAGATTTGGTTAACATGAATATAACTAACAGATTCATAAAAAATACTTCCTACTATCAAGCATATAACATGCTAAACATAAGAATAATAAAAATGCATAAATTTAGTCTATTAAACATATGAATGAATTTTCACCATATTATTTATCACATAAATAATGATAATAATAAAAAGTACAATTTTATACCAATCAGGTATAATCTATATTTAGACTAGATATTACTAATTTTCATAAATAGATTCAAATATAATTCATTCTATAATGAACATTAATATCATAGTCCATTATTCATATGTGCATCTACTCATTTACACAACCAGTCATAATAATTTCAAAAAATTAAATAACTCATAAAAAATCACATCTTGTATGAACATAATCTTTCATTTTTACCTCTGATTATGTCTTTGGGAGACTCTATTTGTGTAGTAATAGTTTACTATCCCTCGGAGTCCTATGACTTATTTTATCAATCAATAAAACTATAACTATAGACACACCTCCCAATGAATTAATATGTGCTATTTATGCATGAGTACCTAAATTATCTTATTGATATATTTCATATATATGAGTAATTTTACATGCAAAATACATTCCTAAAATTTACCACATATAAGCAAACAATATATATAATTCTATCTATAAATGTCAATAACCATTTATATTTCTAGGTTAGTTAAAGTTCATTGAACACCTTGAAAATATCAGAATAGGTGTAGCCATAAGATTCTTTCACTTTACATGATACTTCTAATAAGTATCATAAAAATTATAGTGGTTTTAAATTAGACAACCTAATATTTGTTTTATAGAGTAATGCTAGTAATGCACAATTACACCTATTATGAGTTAGCTCAGTTTTTTTAACTCATAATATCCTCATAAAAAGCTAATGATTAGGAATGTTAAACATAAAATAGAAGGATAATCTTTAATGAGGATAAAATATAAACTTCATATGGATAATCTTTAAGATAATATTCCTTCATTAGATAATTTTTAATAAGGATACTAACTAAACATTCATAAGATATCCTTCATTTATTCATGAATACAATAAATCTTAACTAATTCATTCATTAATATAAATCGATATAATATATATACATTAGATATCCTAAGAATTAATATAATGTCAATTGAATGACATTATAGAAGACATGATGCTTAATGAATAAAACACATGATTCAATTATGTTATTGATAACATAATTAATTCTTAAATTGACATTAAAGATATATTTACTATACCATATATTCACTATATATCACATTTATAGTTCACTGCATATTCATTTTATAACACATATGAAGTTCCCTACAAATGTATAATATGTGAAATAACACATATAGCTCATATATAGATCATTATTAAATTCACATATAAATCATGATGCCAGATAATATTATTAGGAACTAATCAGTAATATTATTAGGAATTGATCACATATAAAATATATGTCAGATCATGATATAGTTCATATAAATATACTACATATTATTAGGGATTGATCACATATAAACTTTGGTTCTGACATGTATATAGTTCATAATATACTGAATACATAGTTCATTGTAAATATATGGATCAATTCTCTATTTATAACTATATCACCATTTTTTAGTAGATCATTGTATTAAATATTGAGTGAGTATTTAAGTGTGTATCTCATAACATAGATTAAATTTACTATAATAAAAACACAAACCATATATATGTAATAAATATCTAAACAATTAGATTTATAGAAATGTAATAAATATAATCTGTGATAGAAATAGATGTACATATATGTAATAGATACATCTATAGTACATCTACACAAACCAAGATTTAAATTATAAAAAAATATAGATATATACAACCAGATAATCCATGGTTCTTAAATATGTATATCATTGGTTTTAGTTATATATTGTTTTATATATATTTATACATCTATGTACATAGTCATAGTTCACTATACATTTTAGATTGATTCACTTATACATTATCTATCAATTTGTTACATATCTAGATTAGATGGTACATTTGTATAATTCCTCAATTTTTAAATCAAGAATACATACAACTCCTATACTTATAAAGGCACACAGATCATTCATATGTCTACACATAGAAATTTGTATATTTCACAAAAAAAAAAAAAAAAAAAAAAAATATGCCTACCTCACAAGAGCATTAACTTGGAATTGTTCAATTCTAAGAAATATCCTTCCTTCACTTGACTCTTCCTTCTTCTCCCTATTCCACTATCCTCTCTCCTCTTCTCTTACTCTTCTATGCTCTGTTATCTCCTCTCTTCTCCAACTGCACCACCATTTTATCTTTTCTTTTCTTGTATGATTTTATTTATTTCTTTTATTCAAGGAAAAAGCTCGCTATTTTTTCTAAAGAAATATATTCTTTTTGTGATTTCTATAAATCATGAAGTTTTCTACTTTTTCCTAATTCACCTTAAAGTAAAACTAAAATCTTTGTTTTATTCTATTTATAACATAATTACCATATAATACCATTACTTTATTGGTTTTTCTTTCTTTATGATGTTTTATGAAACTTTTCCCATTAATATATTTTTATAAATGGCTTAATATTAATAGTTAAATCATTAATCATTAAATTTGAATTTACACTATTTACACAAATTTACATTTTAGAAAACATTAATAGTCATGAATACATTAATATGGCATAAATGTAACCACACAAGATTAATTCCACATAAGCAACAAATTGAGCTAACATACAACTAATATGGATAAACAATTATCTAAATGTAGATAACGTAAATAATGTACCAATACTAATCATTCAAACAATGCATATAGCATGTACTATCTAATGTTGTGTGCACATGGGTTCTAATCATTCCTTTGTCATCCCCCAACACCTCCATTTACATCACTCTCTCTGATGATGATCTCACTCCATCATGCTCTAAGGGATGAATCTCTCATACATCCAACTCATGACAAGAAAGTAGTTAGTCTGTAGCATCATGATATATATCATAAAATACTACTAAAATAACAAATCAACATAATCATAATGTAAATAATATACAATTTAACTAAACTCATAGCAATGCAATCATGAAATCAAAGCAACATTCAATTATCCCATAATAGCATATGAATTACATCTTAGTTGAATAATAATCAAATCAAATTATCAACTATAAAAATTTATGGATAATTAGTAAATTTTCTTAGTGAGGAATTAGGATGTGAAAATGCCCTGACAAAACCCAAAAGAGCGTAAAAAACAAGCATTTTTTTTAAGTCGATCACTATCCACAGTTCTCTATATATTTTTAACATCAATCTTAGTTTAGAAAAATTAATTCAAAACATTGAAAATATTACCCAATCATCCAAATAGACTTCTAAGAAATCATGGATGAAATTATTAAATGTAGCTACAACATCCCTTGAGAAAATTGCAAGTGTGTTTTCAGTCTAAACTACATTACCTTATATGAAAAAGAACCCCATTCTATTGCAAAGGTAATCTTGTCTCTATCTTCTTATGTGATTATAATTTGATGGTAAATGCTGAAATTATTATTAAAAGGAATACATCTCATGTCATGTGACCACTTCTAGAACTTCATCCGTAAATAGGATAGGCAAAGATTCATTAATGCAAGCCTCATTAAAAATATGATAGTCAACACAAACTCTTATCTCATCAATATTATTTTTTTGAACCACCATAGGACTCGCCCAATCATATTTCTCAATAGGAAAAATAATTCTAGCCTCCTATGTGCAGTCTAATTCAACTTTGAAATTTAGATTCATGTTTGGGTTCAAACGGTATGGTATTTTATTAATCAGTAATGCACACTCCTCCAATTCAATGTGCATCTCCCCCAAATATGGGTCCACACCCTTAAATTTAGTGAACTTGGTTAGGAAAACATCCTTATAATCCTACAAAAGCTTTTATACTTTGGATATGTCTTCTTGTGACCAATAATCACCAATATGTGCCAATTTTGGAACGTCCTCAGTTCTAAAGTTCTAAACGTGCTCCTTCAAGAGTTCATGGTAAATATTATCTTCCTCCTCAAGAATTGAATCATGTAGTAGCTATTCATCTTCCCTTTATAGAATATTAAGATGTCATAACCTTTCTTCTTCAGATGATTATGCCACTAGACCTAAAAATGTCTCAACTTCCCATTCTAGTTTGAATAATTCTATGAGAGCCATATCACACTCCTCAGCTGAATCTGTTGTCCACTCATATTCATCCTATATTCTATGACATCACTGAATAGAGACTTTTGCCTTGTCCTTTAAGATTTATAGGCCTGTAGAGATTTATTCAAATCACAAGCTATGTCATGGGAGTATGATGAATCAATTAGTCCATTTAAATCTTCAATCCTCCCATGGAATAGAAAAACTTTTAGATTATATAATGCCTTGTGTGTTACAATATTATCATCTTCAAAAATAAAGGTATGAATAAAATAACTTGAACCTATACCCAGTGTCTTATCTCCCTTCTACGCTCTTGGTGTATGTACCAAGCAGTAGGAAGGGTACCTAGAGTTTAATAGAATATATTTAACCAATAATTTGGGGTGATAGCCTCCATAGTCCAAACTATAATACACTAATAAATATGAAGCTCATGGAATCTCCTTCATGAAATATTGGCTAGTCTTTCCTTACTCCTTCTAGTAATTGAAACCGAGCTAGAATGATTTTATAGGCTTCGTCCCATTGCATATATGCCTCATTATGTACAAACCACCAATTCGTAAAAATACACTTCAATGCATGTGCAAGAGAAATAACTCTCTAGTTAGACCCATAGAAAAAATTGACCAACAGCCTTGGTGGAAAATTAGTGTGGTAGTTGGCATTCCATTGCAAAAACCATGTGTAAAGCTCGTACCTCATTGTCACCCTTCATCCAATTAAGAATTTGAGTGTCATAATATCCACTTACTGAAGAAGACCCATCCCAAGGTAGAAAACCTTCTCTCATTGGTTCTATGTAATCTTGATTTTTTTGACCATCTTGATATAAAAATTCTATCTTACTGAGTTGGTGACTTTATGGAGATAGAACATACATTATTTTACCATAATGGTGGAATCTCCACACATGATAACATAGACTTGACAGGTAACTCCTCTAACCATAATGGTAACTTGGATAGGCTTGTGTGATTGTAGAGGAAGTCATATTTAGTGGATTATAATCTATTTTCAAAATTCACCTTTATCCAACTATTCTTGCCATAGACATAAGGAGAGTTTGGCTCTCTTGAAATATATTATGATTTTTACCCATCCTTATTTAAAGGAATCACTATAATATTATCTCAAAGAGGAGATTCCAACTAGTTCTTTACTATTTTGATGGTCATCTTACCATCATAGGCTCATTTTTTCTAATGAGCACATGATAGTGCATCTCATCCATATTCATATCTATGACTTTAAAGTCACCATGCAAGGTAATTTTTGTAACCTTGATCTCCACATCCTCCAATCAACCAATTATTTCAATGTGCACATAATCTATAAGACAATGTAACTGGGTTGTAACTTAGTGCAGGTCAGCCAATATCAACCCATGTTTACTAAAGGATCATATTATTGGTGCTACCAAAATTGAACACTATATTGGGTACATCATACGCTGCTATTTAAATGTCCATTCTTGAATCAACATCTTATGGTTTTTTAGTTTTTACATATGATATCATATGATCTACTTGTTATTGGCCATTTTATACACACTCTAAAATATTATGAAATAAATTGGTGATGTTATATGAGATATCTTCATTCTATAGCATACTAAAGAGCTTCATCAAGTCTATCAAGGTAGTGACAACACCATCTTATCAAATGATGTGCACTATCTACCCATAATTTTGTCTATCTGTAGATGCAACATCATCTTTAATGGTCTCTTGTTAATGAATCTCTTTTAGAATCTATGCTACTTTACACATTAATCATTTCTCCATGATGGGCTCTAAATACTTATCTAGTTATGCTTTCCTGATTTTGTGGTCTTGTGTCAATTTTAAATGGGGTAATCCTTAATATCTATGTTGTTGACGAGTGAAGGATTGTAATAATGCATCCACTTGGGGCTGTGTGGTTACCATATTTACATTTTTTATAGCCTTGTCCTCACACTAATTTGATAACATTAGACAATACTCCATTTCATGTTGTTAAAAAACCCTATAATAAGAATAGTAAGATTGACATTATGAATCCATAGGGAAATTATTTTATACATGGTTAAATCACCACATAGATAGCATTAAATTGTTGGTCAAGGTCCATTTCCTCTACCTCCTCTTATTCCTCCATGGTATCCTCATTTATTCAGTTGGAAACCCAAATTACCAAACTATTATGGTTCATAGTTTGCATGATTCTATTGAGGATTCCAATATTGCATTTGTTATTTTCCATCATATCCACCATATTGAGCCTGAGTTGGTTTTGGTTCCCAGTTAGACTGTGTTGGCTGTAGGATACCAAAATTTCATGAATTCTAATTTTGAATAGGTGGATTCCAAATAGAGACGTGGGTAGGTTGGTAATTTAGTACCATTGGTGCCCAAGGTGTAGCATCTAGATTAGTGTCAGACCTATTCACTTTAGGTGTGATGATAGCCTACATTATCATATTTGATTTTTGTGCAACTACTACAAATAATTTTTTGGTGACATCTTCTCTCAGTTATTGTAGTGCTCGATAGTTCTTCTCATTATGGTTATGGGGTTTTAAAAGTTTTAGTATAAATTTTATGTGTTCCTTATATATTTTTGTAGTACATGACATTAAGATGTCGTATGTCCTACCACACAATAGATATCAAAGAACTAAATTTTAATCTTGGGCACTAATTCCTATGGTGTCCTTATTTTTTCACTCCATAGACCAAAGATCTAACCTAGGTATCTGTGCTACTTATTGTTATTATTCCAATATTTTTATGATGATCTGTAAGGTGTTATTTATGTGTAAACTAGGATCCAAATATCCCCCATAATCCTCAATTTGCTCCCCTTAGATTTTAGTTGTTCTAGCTTTTTATTTATTAGTGAACTAGGTTTATGCAATAGTAAACCTTATCCTTGGGTGTAGCCCCTCTACGAACCAATCATCCTTATCCTTATCTACCATAACAAACTTGACTTTATTCATTACATCTAAAAATCTATGATCATATTTGAAAATAGTCTCTTCAACTCCTTGCCTAATTTCCTTGACGTCTTATATCATCTGACTAGAGCATTTTTAGACTTTAAATTATGTGATCAACATTATTTTAACTTCTTATAATGTAGCTTAGTCAACACCTTTATGGAATATAAATTATAATTCTCTAACATCTAATGCTCCAATCAAATCACACTTCATCTTCACTTCATCGGTGATTCCTTTAGTTTATCATTTCATAGTGCAAGTGAGTAGGTATTGTTTCAGGTCCATAGACCCATCATAAGGAGCTAGGTCGTTTAGTTATCCCAATTGAGCTTTTATAGTGGGGTTTCTTACAAATATCAATATTAATTTTGTTTTAACTAGCATCAAGCATGGTTGTAGTTTTCGAGGCTTCTATGTAATTTGGGGTACCTCCTGGTCTGGTGCAGGTTGTGATGTCTCCTCTAATTTTGTGAATGTGTTGGTTGTAGATATATCTCCATAATTTCCTTCCTGTTATTCTAAAATTTGAAGGTGTGTAATGAAATCCTTAGCTTTCACAAGAATTAAAGGATCCATCTTTGTAAATAACAATGTTGTTATGTTCTTTGTATGTTGGTTTGAAAAACTCTATGCAAATTCACATGCTATATTATTTTATACTTCTAGGGGCTTTTATATGAATTTATTTTGGAATTGGTCCTTGAAAAGTGTCATCATTTAAAGCTATGTATTTATTACTATGATTTTGAAAAAAAATGGGCTTGGGGGATGTTTGTTCCATGGAGAAATGATCCCCACCTCTAAGGATGTATCTCTCAAAACTTTAACCTCTATTATGTCTATGATTATAAGGTAATCCTTGATTTTTAAAAAAAAATATACTTTCTAGAAAATATGAACTTTTTCCCATCTATTCTACTTCTCTACTACTACCTTCTTCTTTGGTCCATGCTACACCCTCATCACTTCCTCACATTATATCTTTACTTTGCTCAGGATCCTCACTCTATCTCTCTTCACCACACACTTCTCCTTGTCATCTCCTTTCATCCAAATCATCAATACTAATACTTCCTATCCTATTCATATCTTCCTAAAATACATTTTGTTTATTCCATCTCCTTTATTGTCACAACTCTCTTTCTAGATCCAAAGTCTTTTTTTGATCCTTTTCCTCTAGATTCTCCATGCTGGACTAAATTTTAAGCTCTATCTTTTCATATTTTATTCATTATCCCTTATGTCACACACAACCCCATGGCACTTGAAGTGACTTGTCCATATGGAAAGGGATAGGTGCCATCACTTTCTCCACAACCCAAATCTTAATTAGAGTAGGAAGTCATTGCAAGAATTTTCCTCTTATCCCTCTCATAAACAAATCCTTTGTCACTTCAAATGCTACATAGAATTAAACTATGAAATTTTTGATATGCCCATCAATGGTCAAATCTAATCAATGATCTATTGTACATGTCTAATTAGTGACTAAATTTTGAAGCTATTTGATCTTCTCCTCAAACCATGTAATGTTAGTAGTCACACAAAATCTAAAAATAATTATGTTATAGATGAGCCAACTAGTCAACTAGCAATCCAAGTAATTCAAACTATAATATATCATAAATTTCATCATAAATATGTTCCTACATAATTTATTGTTCTAAACACCTTATTCTTTGAGCTTCTTTCTATGCAAAATTGGCTATTTTTTGATCTAGACAACATTCCACATCTCATTGACTAGGAAACCACTTTAGCATATCCTTAAATAGTGATCTCCATGCTCATCACACCATTATTATCATAGGTCTCTTGGTTTACCATAACATGCTAATTATAGAGATAACTCTCGATATTTGAGGAAAATATTATAGGGAAGGGAAATCATTACTTAGTATTCAACTTTTATCCTAGGATCATAGAGGTTTACATAATCTTGAGTAATCCTATGATTATCTAATTAGATAGAGATTTATTGGTAAATATCTGGCATGATGATAGAGTTATCAAACTTTAAGAGAAAATATCTTTTGTTATCATTAAAATAATAATATTTCTAAGAATTGGAAGTAATTTGTAGATGTCTACAAAGGAAGATTATTGATTCATAGAATTATTATGCAATATCACATAAATTCACAAATGAGGAGATAATATCAAATATAATATAGAACCATTTTCATGAGAGATAGAATTGTAACACATATCATTACCCAAAAGATATATCTCACATAAGAAGTGTAGAGTTATTATATTAACCATCAATTAATAAATCTGCTTACAATATTCATATTATAAATCACTCATTTACACATTCATTCCAAATATCTTAGCTTTACTCAAAGGGTTGGTATAAAATATTACCCAAAACTATCCAACATTATCTAACCCATTCTACTACAATCCATAAGAATATATAATCCTAAAAACTATGTTGTTATAAATATTATGTCTATACTTGGCATCCAATTATGTCAACCTATATTTTGTTGCTAAATATTCCATGTAACTGATCCCAAATAAAAACATTTAATATCTTCATAACAATATTTTACAATAACCACTAACCAAAAAGAAGTCATAACCCTTATCCACATGGCACATTCATATATGTGAGTAGTTAGTGTACACATTCCTTAGCTAATAGATATGTAGGCAACACTCAACATAGGGGGTGTTAAGGTCAAGCAAAAATTTAACCACAAACTCTTTTTAACCCCATGATTTCATTTTTCTTATTGGTCTATTGTGTTATGGTTACAAGTGAAATATAAAATATATAGTGGCTTTTAGGAAAAATCGAAGGCTTTCACACAATCCACAAAACACACAAGTGAAGGTGAACCTATCACAAAAAATATGAGCTTCGTAACTTATAATACACTAATGTTCCCTAAGAATAGTAGTTAACTACTCTCCTATCTAGTTAGATATTTATTGTCTATAGATATTGTAAAACCCTATTTTGAATCTGTACTCAATCAACACAACCACCTAGTCAATTTTAGTCCTTGATGCAATTTTGCATTTTAGTTTTGTACCTAAGTTTTATTTTGATAGTACATTCCTCTTTTAGCATATTTATAAATTTAGTAAGTTCTAAATTAATTTGTGCCATTTATTTCATGTTTATAACATTTTGATTTTAAATAACAATTTATCTCATTTGGGTAATTAATTCAATTGTTTTCTTTGATAAAATACTTTACTCTAAGTAAGTGATACTTTAGTTCAATTTTCAATATCATATCCAAGTGTCTTGAGGAAAGGAAGGCTAAAAAAATTAAATTTTACTTCTTCATAAATCACAATTCCTTTCCTTTTTTAGCATTCTATATAAACACTAATCACCAAAGGCTACACATTTAAATATGGAGTCATTATAGGATTATTGGGAGTAATGATTGGTACATTGTCATATTTAGGTGATATTTCCTTAAGAGTTGAATTTTCCTCTTTGTGAAATGAATTTTTTAGTTTGGGATTTGAATTTTACACTTGTGGATTCATATTGGATAGATCAAATTCAACAACACCATGGTCAACAAGGGCTTGAGTTTTACTTCTTAGGGAAAGTGATCTTTTTGTTGTATGTCCATTGTTTTGATGGTATTTAAAAAAATCATTTTTGATATAATATTTTGGAACATGTTCAAATTCATGATATTTAATTGATGGTAACATAATCAAATTCATTTCAAGTTATTTATTCGATATTCCATCTTAGTATTGAAAGAAACTTAAAGATTGTCACGATCTATTTAAGGAAATCATAAGACTCTTTGCAAGTGCCTTTCTCTTTTTAGTCAATGTTGTAGATATGTTCTTGCTAAGAATACATCTTTTATTAGGACTAAGAGAACTATGTATAAGATAACTATGTGGAGCATGAGGTCTATACGAGAAAGGCAATTCATGCACAAATTCCATAACCATATAACAAAGATGATCATGAGATGTATGAGAAATGTAAACTAATTGTATTTAAGAGGAAACAAAATGTTATTGTGAAAAATATACATTTTTTCTAGATCTAATGGTTGGTACACTAAGTAATGCACATAATAATGAAATATAAGAATATAGTCATAAATAATATCATGTGGACTTTGGAGAATGGATGGAATACATTGAAATGTAGTATGAGGTCCACTATTAGTGATAAATTGATCTAGGAAATCTTCTTGTATCATGATAAAATTATTAAAGGATTCACTAGGTAACTTATTAAACCAATTTAATGCTTCCCTAATTAAATTTCTATGAGAGAAATTGGGAAAGAATGAATTTTGAAGAGTAAAACTTAAAATAAAAGAATGAAAGATCTTAAGGTGCACATAAGGATCTCCATGACCATTAAATAAGTATAATTTGGGTATAACAAATCCATGTGGGAGAGTAGTATCAATAACATCCCTTGGTATAGGATTAGAAGGTATAACATTATAATTAAGTCTAGTATGAGATAAATTAAAACATTAAAAAATCATGAAGTTGTATTTTTAAATCACCTATTGCATGCATCAAGGAAACTATCTCATGATTATGGAGAATAGAACACTTAATAGGTTCATTCAATGGAGAAAAAGTATTATCAATGTCAAACATAGGGACACCATGGGGAGTTGGGAGAGAACAATCATTACCATTCATAAAAGCATGTAAATACTGCATATTAACTACTCTATTTACCATTTTTACAATTTTAGGAAAGGAAGATGGATTTTATATAATATTCTTTTGAAAAGTTTCAAGAAAATAATTATTAATATTTTCATTATATGTATGATTATAACTTGTGCCATTCAAAACATGCATATTTTCATTCAACATAGATCTATCACTCACATTGCAAGATTTCATTTCACTAATATAAAACATGCAGTAAACTATGCAAGGATGCACATCATGAACTAATGAAAAAAACTCTAGGGATGAAAGAGAACCCTAAAAATGAAAAATGAAACTAATAAAAAAAGACCCTAGAAGGAAAAAACATGAAAACCTAGATTAGAGAATTGTATAAACAAAATTTTCACTAAAAATTGAGAAACAAATTTGAGAGGTGAGAGGGCATAAACAATAGGGTCAAATTTAAATCAATTATAATAACCAAGATCTAAAAATCATATCTAAAAAGTGTATAGTCAGACCCTAATAGGTAACAGTCTAACCCTCTAAAGTTGATAGGTTCAAATAATAGGACATATTCACCAAATTGTTTTAAAAATTTATGGTTTAGGGTTTATTGAACTATGGACAACTAATTAAAACTAACATACAATAGTTATATAATATAGTTAATAAAAAAAATCAAAACTGATCTAGTGCCAAAAATAGTAACTTAAAGTAATATGGAACTTTGAACAAGTAATAGTAATGAAAAAAGAAGATGCCTCAAAGAGCTGGCTAAGATCTAGAGGTTTGGAATTATTTTTAATAAAAGTCATAATCGACAGACCATCAATTATGCCTAGGTCTATATCGATCACTAATTATGTTCTTTTCCATTTGATTATGTACCTTAGCTAAATTTATGATCTATATCAATTTTTAGCTCTTAACTTTATAGGATCCTTCATCTTTAGAATGTAATAAGTGTGCCTCTCTTAGATTAGTAAATCAATACCAACAACTATCAAAATCATGTCTCTTTCAAAGTAAATCTAATCATAATAAAAAACAAAAGGAATTTATTGTTAATTGGTAAAAGTATCCACTTGGTGGTTACAACTACATATCCCACATGCTTAGAATTAAGGCCCCATGTAGATATAGTGTTTACAAGTGAATTCTAACTCAAGATTAAAGATAAGACTCCACCTTCTCTTCCTAGATAATCAAGTGCAACTATATGATCATTAACTTAAGCCTTTTGTTTATACAAGTATGTAATAAATTAAAACCATTGAAATTGCTTGAAAGCCTTGAAGAGTAGTAACATAAATATGGTAGTGTGCTTAAGACTTAAATGGTTTATTTTTTCTTGATACTTATTATCAAAATGCCTTTATAAGGCTTTGTTTATATAAAATCATCTAATCTAGGTACTTATTGGTATACAATAAAATACAAGAAAAGAGGTAAAATCTAACAATCCATGCCCACATAAAGAGATAAAATTTAAAAAAAGGGGGCAAAGGTCTAAAAAGTGTTAGAATGGTAAACCACAAATTGTGAACTAGACATAGAAACAATATAAGAAGAGGAGAAGAGAAAATTTTCAAGGACATGATCAAACAAAGGATAGAGGAAAAATAAGAAATAAGAGAGTACTAGGTCACACAAAGAAGAAAGAAGAAGTGGAAAAATAAGAAACGATGCCAACAAGTATCTAATTTAAATTGGAATTATCTATATATACAAAACCACATTAAAAATTTACAATAATAAACCTTGTACCAAAATTTGGTGTCTACACATACACATTATCAAATTTTAATCTATAAAAATTAGTACATTTAAATGTTAAATTGTAAAAATACCCTATTTAAACATTAATTGTGTGATCATTGGTAAATAAGATCACTAACTATATTATGCATATACATTTTGATGCTCTGATTTAAATTATTCACACCATTAAATTTTAATTTATAAAAATTAGCATGTAATTATTATATAGGTGCACCATATTTGAATTTAACAATAACATGTGCCAAGATGTGGATTTAGTACTACCTTGTAAGCAACAATTTTGCTAATTAGAAGCTAGTAAATGGGAATTTTAGACTAAGTCACATTATGTCTATATTGCCTTTAAAACTCTAAATATAAGTGTAAAAATACGGCATAAGATCTAAGTAAAGTGAGCCCCATACTATTAAAGGCATTTGATACTGTTTTGCATATAGGAGTGCCATATAAAATAAAAATTGCCATGTAAAGAGGGGACCACACTATTGCATTCCATAATCATGTGAAATGCTTTTTCCTGCAACCAAAGTAGTTCCACTGTTTTGAGCAGTGAAAACTATTGAAATAGTCTGAATTAGAAGTGTAGATATACACAAATAAAACTTGGGATGTGTATCTTGTCCGTCTATATAGAGCTTCTTCCAAACTGAAAATTTGTCAATTATTTAAATGATTACAATATATACGTATGCAACAGGCACATAAATTCAAATTTAAATAAGGAGAAATATAAATTTGGGTTCAAAAGGACCCCAATTTACATATTTAAGTGAAATAATCTATACAATATAAATGAAAAAAGATAATTGTAAACTAGTATGATATACAGTGCGAGCAATGGCTATAGGATATTTGTGGAAATCAAAATGTAAGCTGAAATTTAAGAAGAACCCTCCCTTATTAGAAAAAAAAACATATATCACTTAAAAAAGAATACCAGATAGTTGTTCAATATTTTCCATCACGTATTTCGACTTAAACCCTAAAACGTTGAAACATAAAAATTAAATCAGTGGTCAAGGGTTCGAATCACTTACCTGCCAATGACATTATCAACAGTTCTTTCAAAGGTATCGATCTTCTCTTCACGGGTAGTCTGTGTAGGGACTCTGCCGCCCAAATAGATCTCTATAGATGGGGTTGGCCCATAGCCGATAGCCGAGTTTTTCAGAGCGAGGGAACATAACGGAGTGGGCGTTATTGGAAATTGCACCCATTTGTATTTATCCAGTAATCAGTTTGCTAGTATCTTTGATCCCATTTGGTGTCCCCTTCCTATTCATCACTTCCAGTGGTTTGACTTACCCGGAGAAATTGCCGGCACACGAATGCGGTCCTGATTTTTTCGAAAAATCCATCATGATGAGCCAATGACTGTTAAAAAAAGCACTCATGCATCTATAAGGCAGAGGGTGTTTAGCTTAAATGAGAGGGTGTTTAGTGCAATAAAATGCCAATATCAATCAGCCAGATTCTAAAAATGAGTTAAAAGTAGTGTACAATTTAAAATGTATATAATTTTAATCAAGTAATAGTGTAATGTAATTAATTATATAAGAATATATTATTCTTAAAAATATAAAATATTCAATGTATATGTATTGGTTACATTTATTTTTTAATATATTTCAAATTTTTTATTTTAAATCAATTTAAAATGTGATTTTTTCTCCCACTTAAATATGTTAAATATACAATATTATTTTCCTTCCACTTAAATTTTCAACTAATCATTATTTGTACATCAATAAATATATGTATAGCATTCATTAAATGTCTAAGTTAATCTAAAGTGTATCAGAATTTCACACTTTCATTTTGATATGTAAAATTATATAAAAGTATTTTTTTAATTTAAATTATAATAAAAATTATTAAAATTTAAACATTTTTTTTAAAAATAATGAAGATGATATATATAATAAGGACTACCATTTAAGAGGCTTTCACATCCACAAATTGAGCAGAAGAGATTTTTATTTATATTAATTTTCTAAAATAAATGAAATTAGAAAGAAATGTAAAATTGGAACTTATCCTTTATATTTGAAAGACATTTAATCCTTACATTTGATTAGCATTGAGTTAACTGTGCTTCTGAATCTGTTGTTGATAGAAATGCTAATGTGTTATTGCTGTTTTGCTTTATTTTTACTGAAGCTGTTTTTACAATTGTGCACTATATATATATATATATATATATATATATATATATATTTTGATTTATTTCATCCAATAAAAAAAAATTTATAATTATAATTATATAATATTCAATTAAAATTTATAATATTGAATCTATTATGATATTATATAATTTATCATTGATTCTTCAAGACTAGAATTCATACCATTATTTGTCTATAATAGATAATTAAAATAACACCAACTAGAAAAACCAACAATTATGTAAAATGTAAATACAATATAAAAAGTTAATAAAAATGAGTGTTAAATGGGTAAGAGTTTAACACATTTTACCATTTCACATACCACAATGGAAGAACTTAAGAGTGCAAGGAATACAGGGTTGTGGACCATCTTAAAGCTTCTATATTGTTGATTTTTTGTAGCTCGAAAGGTGGAATGTGGAATTCTTTTAAAGCAACTCAAGATTAGATATGCTTTAAAACAATTCGAGTTGGATTTTTAGCAACAGTAGTTTCTAGAATGTTTATGAGTTTGTAAGGATGAGATAAATCCTAGTGTGATTTTATGTGTAAAAATAGAAAAGCCAAAGAAAGCAAGCAAAGCTTCTTTTTCTTGCATGCTAAGGAAAGCTTCTTTTTCTTGCACGCTAAGTAAAGCAGCTAGGCTCTCTATAAAAGTAAGATTGTTGTAGCAAACTCATACATTGTATTTTTGCAAAAGAGAAGTTTGCTGTTAGTCCGAATAGAAGATCCAACATTTGCAAGTTTTTCCTCGCATTGGAATTTTCCTGGGTATATCTGTGTTATTGTCTTTCTGTTTTGGCTTATTGTTATTTTTGCTTCCATTGTTATTAGTTGTTAATTAACCCAGTTGTATTAATCGTTATAAATCATATTTATGTCTTTGAATTTATTGTGGAATTAATCTATTGTTGGGTTATAGAAATTAACCTAGTATCAAAGCTCTAAACTCTAAATATGAAGCCAAGATTTGTAACGAAGATTTCAAGAAAAAAAATCAGTCCTTTCATCCTCAGTTTTTTTTGTGGCTATGGCAACTAGCGTTCGATACGAGGACAGGCTCGAGGGTGTGTCTAACTTCTTGCAGTGAAAGGTTTGGATTACATCTATTCTCAAGGAGAACAGGCTATGGATCTATGCTAGCACAGAAGTGACTCCACCAACAAATGATCCTATTGCCTTAGATTCACATGAAGTTAAAGAGGCCAAGGCTCAGAGGATTATCTTGGATGGAGTAAGAGATCATTTAATTCCTCATTTATCAGGGAAAGACACCGCCAAGGAGATGTGGTATTCACTCACAAAACTTTATCAGAGCGACTATCAGAGTTGTAAGATGATGCTCAAGGACAAATTGCATAATACCAAGATGTCCAAAGGTGAGAGTGTGACCTCTTACTTGTCCAAGCTGACACAGGTCAGGGATGAGCTTGCTGTTGTTGTAGAGATGATTATAGAAGATGAGTTGGTGCATATAGCCTTGAATGGTTTTTCAAAACACTGGGAAGTGTTTGTCAAATGTGTAGTTGGTAGAGATCAGCTACCTGATTGGGCAGGTAGTACAGCTGATCGAAAGAGCACTTCAGGTTGTAGTTTTAGTTTGGGATCAAGAGAAGTCTCTTGGTACAGTAGGAAATAGAAGTCAGTTGCATTGAGTTCTATAGAGACTGAGTATATGGCAGCCACTATGGCTACAAGTGAGGCTTCTGGCTTCAAAAACTTCTAGCTAGGCTCTTTAATTAGGAGCTAGATCCTACAGTCATTTATTGTGATAATCAGAGTTATATGAAACTCTCTAAGAATCCAGTGTTTCATGACAAGTCAGCATATTGAGATCAAGTATCACTTCATCAGAGATTGTGTGGAGAAGGGGATAGTGAAGCTCAATTACATTCCTATGGATGAACAAATTGTAGATATCCTGACGAAGGCCTTGATGAAGAGCAAGTTTGAATTCTTCAGAGACAAGTTGGGTGTGGTGCAAAACACCTTCCTCGCTAAGAGGGAGTGTTGATTTTTTGTAGCTCGAAAGGTGGAATGTGGAATTGTTTTAAAGCAACTCAAGATTAGATATGTTTTAAAACAATTCGAGTTGGATTTTCAGCAACAATAGTTTCTAGAATGTTTTTGATTTTGTAAGGATGAGATAAATCCTAGTGTGATTTTATGTGTAAAAATAGAAAAGCCAAAGAAAGCAAAGAAAGATTCTTTTTCTTGCATGCTAAGGAAAGCTTCTTTTTCTTGCACGCTAAGTAAAGCACCTAGGCTCTCTATAAAAGTAAGATTGTTGTAGCAAACTCATACATTATATTTTTGCAAAAGAGAAGTTTGTTGTTAGGCTGAATAGAAGATCCAACATTTGCAGGTTTTTCCCCGCATTAGGGTTTTCCTGGGTATATATGTGCTATTGTCTTTCTATATTAGCTTATTGTTATTTTTTCTTCCGCTGTTATTAGTTGTTAATTAACCAAGTTGTATTAATCATTATAAATCATATTTATGTTTGTGAATTTATTATGGAATTAATCTGTTGCTAGGTTATAGAAATTAACATGTATATGGTAAATATAATTATGTGCATGAAAACCATTGAAGATGATGTCAAAATTACTTGAAGGATTTTATTTTCCATTGTGTGGGGATTTGTTAATGAATATTTCCATTGCAGGTAGTTGGGATGGACTCGTTATTCTAGCCATCATTTTTTTATTTTTATTTTTTTGGGACAATGGTGATAAATAGTATACATCATATATTTGTAGTACGGATATTTTATGATAATTTTGCAAGAGTATTATAGTGTCCAATGGCATGATCATGGAAAATTATAAAGAGTTGTTTTCGGGGAATTATGTGAAATATATTATAAGGTATATTGAAGTTAGTCATCTTGATATTATAATATTGATAGATTGAGTTGTAAAAAGATCAATGATGTATTAATAGTTAAGGGATTCAATTAAATATGATTTTAGACTATATAATTTATAAAATAAACATAAATAAATGATTGACTTGCAGTTTTATATATAATAACAAAATAAGAAAAATAACAATAATTATTTTATTTATTTGATTGGACAAAATTAATTTCAACATAGACTACAATTTCATTACGTACATTACAAACAAATGCAATTTTACAACAACCTAAATGAGATGATTTGTAATCTTTTATTTTCAAATCTAACTCTTGTAGTTTGCATCCCCAAGTGATCAACCTATAGCTTATTTGTTCTATAACTTTAATCCTCTCTCTCTCTAGATCATCCACCTCTCCTAAAAGTGTATGAATGTGTTTAAAACATATAAAATCCACTTACTGACATTAATGTTTTCAACTACCTATTAATGCCACAAACATTAGTTGTCCATAACACATCATTATGAGCCATAATCATTAAATGATTATGATACATCCCTATGTGCCACAATCATTAAATGTGTTATGCAATCTGATTGTTCCATAATGCATCACATTCCTCATAACACATCCTAAGTTCTATAACACATCACCATGGCAATGTGGACTCCAAATTTGATTTAAATAGGGTGTGTTGCACATCATCCATAGGCATGTTTTAAGGTTTAAGGAAATTATACAGAAAATCAAAACCTTTTTCTATAATCCAATTTGATAGATGAGATTGGAAATTTTGAAATATGCTCTTTGCAAAACCACAAGGCAACACAAAACTTGTAGCGTGTTTTGAAATTTGGAAAAAAAAACATAATAGTGTGGTATGATTTGTTTTGGTAGATGAATTAGTATTGTTGATAATAAGTTCCCAAAAAATACAATTTTTTTCATGGAGTTCTATAGCTATTTTTAGAATTTTTGGTTGAATTATAACTCCTTATCATATTATAGGAATTGTGGCATAAAATAATAATGTGCATATATTTATATCAATGGTCTGATACCCTAAGATATATTGTAGACCTCTTGAAGGTTTTTAGATCACCAAAATTATTCTAACACTAAATATTTGTAATAGTAATTATTGCCAATTAACATTACTCTTATTTTTGGTTCATGCAAGATTGTTTGTGAACCTAGTTTATCTTGCATCATACACCCTAGGTTTTGAAAAGAACCATAAGTTCATGATCATGCACCTTTCGTGAGATCATTAAAAGGGAAATTTACTTAGCAATTTATGTTTTGCTAATCCAAGTTGCATCTACAATTTACTGACCCTTCCACTTGACTAAATGTTTTGTAAACTCCTTTTTGCGTATCATTTTTATAACTCTTATATCAATGACCTTTTCCACCTTTTCAAACTCTTTCTTAAGAATATGATATCTTTAATGAACTTAATCAATATTTGTACTTGTGCCTTATTTATTACTATGCCCTTCAAAAGAATGATTTAAATCTGCCACATTGAAAATGAAAAAATATCAACCCCATTAGGTAATTCTATCTCATATGTGTTGAAAAAAAATTTATTCAACATTATTCATGGTTAAATATCCTTCCACTTCAATTTACCATAAGTCTCCTTTGGAAATATTTAATTCCTTAAATGTGTTAAGACTGTGTCTCCCACTTTGTATTCTATTTATTTTATTTTCACATCTACATGTTTCTTATACTTTCAACACTTCTTTCCAAATGATAGCACACTTGATAATGTATGTCATACATATATTCATAAAAATATTCCGCTTTGACACTCTTCATTTTCTCATCTTTGATGCTACACAATTTTGTAACACCTATTAAATTGACCCGTAGATGAGCTAAATTGTATCCTTCTAGTAATGATTTTAATTTAATTGTTATATGCAAACTTCGATTTCACTAGAACTTAATTCCTTATTTCTAGATTACCTTCAATAAAACATCACAATAAGTTACCAAGACTTTTGTTGACTACCTCTATCTTTCCATCTATTTGAAGATTATATGCTAAATTAAAACATAGTTTGGTTTTAAGATTTTTCCACAATGTCCTCTAGAATTGTCAAACAAAATCACATCTTTACTTGACACTATGTTGTGTGGTAGTTCATGCAGCCTTATAACCTATTTAAAAAGCAAGTTAGCAATATGTGTAGCATCACAAACATTTTTAAAAGAAAATATTGTATAATATTTGAAAATCCATCCATAATTAAAAATATGGAATGATGTCCACTTAGTGTTCTAGGGAATCCTAAACCAAAATACATGTTTATATCATCCCACTATCTCTTTGGAATAGTAAGTGGTTCATATAACCATGCATTATAACTTTTTCCTTTCTCTAACTAGAAAAATAAACATTTATATACATATTTTCACACATTTATGCTCATCTTAGGCCAAAATAAATTATTTAGCACAACACATGTGTTTTGTCATAACAAAAATGGATTTCTTGACCTCTACTATGCTTCTCCTTAATTAAATTTTGTGCATCAAACCTCTAGGTATGGAAACTTGTGCTTCTCTAAACAACATTCCCTCTTGTATAAAATAATATAACTATAGTGTTTGATCCCCATTTATTGGCTCTACACATGCTTTCCATGCATATATGAAATATTAATATTTTACATAAATCTCCTTCATAGAATCAAATCCTATGACTTTCATTCGCATATCATTCAACAAGAGACACCTCCTACTCAATACATCTACAAATATATTTTAATTACCACTCCTAAGATTTAATATAAATGAGTAACTTTGTATAAACTAAATATAATTCATATGTATCTGATTTAAATTTTCAAGACTAATTATGATTTGTAGTGCTTGATGGTTTGTGTACAACACAAATTCCTTGGGAAACAAGTAATGAGTCCACTTCTTGAGTACTTGCACTATCACATAAAACTCTTAATAATAGACTAAAAACTTATTATTCACATCATTTAGTTTATTTATGAAGTATGAAATGGATAGGATTACCTTTATGACTCATAATAGCTCCTATTACTACGTAACTAGTGTTACAATAAACTTGAAATACCTTCTTAAAATCAGGAAACATTAACACTAGTTATTTAATCACACTCCTCTTCAATTATTTAAAAGTATTTTCTATTTTTACAATCCAAAAAACTCTTTTATATTTCCCAACATTAATTTTTTGATAGGTGATCACAAACCAATAAAATTCATGATAAAGTTCCTATAAAAATTGCCAATACATGATTCAAATGTGCTTCTAGGTGATGGTCACTCAAGGATAACTCTCAACTTTTATGGATTCATCTTTGAACCATCTCGGGAAAATAAAACCCAGGTATACCAACTCCTCCTTCATGAATCTAAATTTACTCAAATTTACCATAATAATTTCATCTCTTAACCACTACAACACTTGATTCAAATGAATTAAGTGTTCTTCCTTTGTCCTACTTAAAATAAGAATGTCATCAAAGTACATAATGAAAAACTTAATGAAAAATGGTTGTAGCACTTCATTCAATAGTATTATGAATTGAACTCAGTGCATTAATCAATCTAAATTCCATGACTAACCATTCATACAATACTTATTATTTTTTAAATGTACCCTCTCACTCATCACCTTCCCTTATGTGGTGCTGGTGATATTCACTCTTCAAATTAATATTTGTAAATTATTGTGTTCCACTCAAAAAATTCAATAAAAATCTATTAGTGGTACCGTAAATTTGTATTAAATACTAATCTTGTTGATGGCTCTAAAATCAATGTACATAATCTATTATTCACTAATATTTGGTGTTAACACTGCTAGAACTATACACAAGATGAATATTTTTATTATCAACCCTTTGTCTAACAACTCTTATATTTTCTACACCTTTGCATTCTCTTTAGGTATAAATCTATATGCTAATATTTTTGGTGAAATAGAGCTTGGAATCAGATCCAGTTAGTGAAATATAATCCTCGTGGGTGATAAGTAATCTGGTAGATCATTTGAAAAATCTCTTCAACTTTCTCAAAATCTATTTAACTTCACATGGAAGTGATTCTTCTTCTCCTTCAATATTAACTTGCACAAGCTTAGGGATGAGAACATAACATGATCTCTACTTACTTAGCTATTTTAGGTGTACACCAAAATAATTATTATACCCTTTTTCACTTTTTCATTATTATAATTTAAGGGTAATAGGGTATAATTTCTACAATACTTAATAAAATTATATATATTTTCATGTCCATCATCTTTTTCCTTGACTACCAAACTCATTTGGTTATTCCTCTGTATTCTTTGTTAAAGTGGGGGGATGTTAATACATTTTTTTGAGATTCTTGTGGTTGAGAAGGATGCCACTGATGACTCCATGTATTCTATGCCTATTTTTTTATTGCCTCAGGGTTGTACTAGAAGGCTTGGGCAAGTATCATAGACATTGATTTATCTTTCATATTTTTCTATACATCCAAATCATTTGAGGCATTTAAGAAGATTTGATCATGATCATATGCTTGATGATAATATGATAGGTACACATTATTTTTTTCTAGCATAAATTTGAGATACCCCCTTTTTTCCCTCATCGGATCCCATTCCCTGAAAGGTGTAATCTATAAGTTATACTAGGTTCTAGATTTACCATATTGAATAAAATGTGACCTGATCACATATTGATGCTAACTCAATGCTTAGTGGAGACCTTAAATAGTATGCCAAATTCTTATGACCTAATTATTCATCAATGATATTAAAGACATGATATATTATTTCATGTTTTGTTATAGTGTCTAAAACATGATGTGGTAGTAGTAGAGGAAAAGTCCTTGTTCCTTCTACCTAGATGATAGTTACATATGGGTATAACCAATAGTCTCCCATT
Source organism: Torreya grandis (assembly GCA_037957365.1). NCBI lineage: Eukaryota > Viridiplantae > Streptophyta > Pinopsida > Cupressales > Taxaceae > Torreya > Torreya grandis. Next base: position 328,792 of record JARHVA010004539.1, read on the forward strand.
TTTCTCAGGCTCTTTATCATTTTGTTTGATAATCTTGGTATCAGGGTGCCCTACATTGCTTGATATATATAAGGATAGACCTCATTACATATCCTTTTAATTTCATTCATGTATCTATGAATGAACATGAATTAAAAATATTCTCCAACCTTGTTTGAAAAATATTCATCCAAGGGCTACCACTCCTAACCATAAGGCTTGTAAATTTTGGACATCACTATGTCTAGTAGGTGGGACATCATATAGAAGTTTCTATCTATAGGCTTTTGATTAGGGTAGAGAACCTATGACTTTAACCAAGCACTTATAATATCCCCAAGTGCCACCAATTTGTTAGATGTTAGGAGTATATCTAACAATGTAACTCATTCAACCTTTACATATGCAATAATTAGGAAACCATATAATCTATTTGAAAGGGCCATGGCTAGTGAAATTATAGGTCTAAATTTAATAGTGCAATTTTAGGAGATATCCCCTTTGGAATTTAGCCTCTGACCTTTTGTAAGCCATTGTTTTAGATTTCCATCTACTTTGTTATGCTCAATCTAAACATTGGTCGATACGTGATTGTAGGCGGTCTCAAGATAGGGAATCCTAATTTATCTTTTGAAATCTTTACTTTAAATATAATTAAATCAATTCTTAACTTTCCTAATATGCATGATATCACCAATAATGGTTCCATTAACAATAAAACTTTCAAGAGATTGATACATGACATTAGCTTAGGTTTAGCAACCACTTGGTGGATTCCTTTTTATTTTATTAGAAACACATCATCAATGTATTGGCTGGATTACTAAGAGAGTTAATTTTTGATAGAGAATGATTGGATATATTCCACCTTTTGCTAGAGCAAAACTTGAAATTTAGGTCACTCTTCTTGAATACCAATCTTTATACTCTATCAATTTGGCAAATGAATATGGGGAAGCGATAGAGGTCTTACCCTATTTTGAAGAAGAGGACATTGTTCTCCTTTGGTAACTTTAATTTTTTTGATGTCTCAACTAGTTCATTCTTCTGTTGCTAGGTGAAGGAAATTAGGGATCATTTGGCATTGGGATAACCTAAAAATGCACTCATTTAATTAAAATAGTAATGGCAAAGATAATTTTAATTTACACATATTATTCATATACCATTCATGGACCTGAGTATTGAATGTATTCATGTTACTTCAATGCAGATAATTTTTTTTTACTTTAATGCTCATTTTAATTTGAATGTGTCAGTCAGCTTAAATGGTGGGTGCACTTAGTTTTCATTTTTTAATTCTATGTCTAATCATTAACTTTGAGACAAATGTTAGTTATTCATTGATTTAATTCCTTAACATGATATAAATATTTCCCCTTGTATGTTTTGGTCATGCCTTCCTCAGATAATGCCACTTTTTAGTCCATCACTGACTCAACACTTTAAATCTTTTCATTGTGTTTGTAGTGATGAGTTAAAGTGATGAATCCGCATGGCCTAATCTCAAAGAATGGGGGAATGGACCATTGGATTGGTATACCTTTAAATCATCAACCTTACCATGTTTTTTGGTTATCATGATTGAGACACATGGAATGATCTTAGAACCCTAGAGAACATGGAAGATTAGAACCATTAGAATATGGGACCAAAGAATCATTTAACCCTTTCGTAGGTCCACTTTAATGATACTTTTCCAATTGTCAATCACCTAAAACCTTGGAGGATTATAACCATTAGAATACATACTAAATAATATCTTTACCCATTCATAGGTTTGCTTTAATGTGAATGCACCAAGTGTCAAATGCTCAAAACCTTGGAGGCTCAAAATCTCACAACCATCATAACATGAGAACACTGAACCATTAGATTTTTGGTAAATAGATGAAGTCTCTATGTTTCTATTTTAACTATAATATGTGACATAGTTAGTTTACATATCTTGAGATACTATAAGACTTAAAATTTTAATAATGCATAATCTTCTCAAGACTTAGAAATCTTGTAAACATCTAAAGCTCCAAGTGAAGTGAGAGCGATGCATGTGACAATTACATGTAATCCAATAGTATGGGATCAATTGGATAAGATTAATTATCATATGCCTTTAATATTGTGATACAAAATATATCAACTAGGACATGGAAATATTAGTACCATTAGCTCGTAAATCAGAACATTGACATTGAAAAAAATTCATGAAAACCCAAGGTTCAAAATGACTTAAAATAGTATTTTAAGATTAGATTTAATAATTTAAACTTGTGAAAGGATAGATTATATGGAAATAACCCTAGATGACAAATGCAATACAATTGGGTTGCAAATTTTTAGGCTCATAGCTCCCCAAATAAAGATTTTACAATAATGGGTCCATGTTTTAAAATTTTAAAGTGGGGTGTGTGTGGTAGGTCAAAATAATGAGTTGATAGGGGTTTCTAACACCCTTAGTGTTGAGTAAAGGTCATAATTTTTTATTGAATATGTGTGAAATGTGCCATACATAGTAATGGATAGTCACTTGGATGGGTTTCTACATGAGACCTTATGTGGATCGATGTGATTAAGCTTGCCTTTCTCATCTTATACTATAATGTGTTTTTGATGATCATAGGGGATGAGTAGGCCTTGATCATGTTCAATACCCTTTATGCGACAATTCCCATGGTGAGCTTCTATATGGAGTAATATCAATTTTGGTTAGTAGTAGGATCCACAATGTGTCATTTTTAAGTGTGATAAATACTTTTAATGACTTCATAATAATAGCTCCAAATCATCTTTTTTGGATAAAGGGGAATTTGTTGGATTATTTATGATCCAAGGTTTTTTAATTTATTTTATTTGTTATGTTAGTAGGTTAATAAAAAGTTGTTAGTAAATAAGTTATTAAGTTAGTTGTCTTATGGGATGAACCTGTAAATTAGTTAGTCTCATTGTAACGTCCTAAAAATATTTATAAGCTTGGGACCTTTGTAAATATTTTCAATAATATAATTTTACATTTATTCAAAATATATCAAACCTTTACAATGTAGTTTTCATATTTACCTATGAGGCCCAGTCCCATCACTTCCCATAGATAGGATGCCATGACCTATTATATCTCTGTCTCTAAAAATAAAATTATGTTGAATTTTGATCTAAATGCCTTTAAAATATTTGAATATCAAGGGATCTAAAAATTTGAAGAGTTAGCTTTAAAGGCAATCGTTGGGAATTTTTATGGATGATAATGGAAAGGGAAGTTCGAAGATAAGATAAAAATAGGTTGATGATGATAATCTTCACTATCTTCAAAAGTGCTTGTTGATGGTTTTATTTCATAAACGGGAAGGGAGGGATTAGATTTTTTTGAATAAAATTTAGAGGTTTAATTAATGAATATCAAACCATAGAGATAGGATTTATGAAGGAACCCATAGTGACCATAAATAAATAGTTCTGGATAATATCATATGGTTTACCCATTGAACTATATAATTTATAAAGTTTTAAAGAGATTGGTAAAAGTATATGATAATTTTGGGAAGTAGATCCAAGATCCATTGGAAAAAATGAAATATAATATTGAATAAAGATCCATAGGAATTAAAAAGTTCTATTAATATGAAAGGAAAATATATTATTAAGGTGTAATTTGAAATATAATTTAAAAAGTGCTTCACCTACTCTTCAGAACACCATATTTGATAAACTAGCAATGTTGCAAGGAATGTTGAGAGGGATTTGTATTTATCTTTTAATTTTATTTAATTAAGTTCTTATGAGCATGAAGTGGGTGAGGAGTAGTAAAGATCAAAACAAATTATTATGAAATGCATTTCTATGTGTTTATTGAGAAAAGCTACATTTGTTGTAAATGTTACAAAAGAGGTATTAAACTAAATCTTGCTTCCGCTACACTTCAAAGATTTACATATATATTATCCTTCATTATTGCATAGTATTCAAATGTAAATGGAGCGTTGATATAAAGTTCATAAATGTTTGAGGGCACTATTGATACAACATTGAAGGTCAACCCTTGATAATAAATGTTTCCATAATGATAATCACAATTTGCCAAATTATCCTGGTGAAGTTCATGACGAGAGGTATTGCCATCAACTGACACTCAAAATATTTCATAATGTCATGATTTGTAATTTTCCTCAATGTTTTCCAATAATTGTTTGCTTCAATCCCATTATAACATAACTTTTGTCAAAAAAAAAAAAAAAAATCATTAAGCATGCATATGTATTTTATCACTTAGTGTAACTTCTACTATTTGATTCTTCCAACCATTTTTTTTACCATCACTCCTATCCCACATTACCTAAATAATCACTCTACACCAAATCCCTAATTTGATTGTACACATTGAAACACCCTATCATCATTAGCTAAATAATTGATCTACTCCAAAACCACATTTTCATCATTAGAAAATCTCCCCAACATACTTATAATTTTTTTTATTTTAAAACATTAATAAAATAAATTTAACACAAACCAATATTGTTTCAGATTTCATCATATAAACATAGAAATAATCATTTAGTATAAATAGAACTAACCTATAGTGCCTAAGATTCATACCCTAGCATGATTAAAGTTTTTTTTGGTAAGGTGGAAATTTGTAAAGTGAAATAGTAAAATTTGGCAGTTGCATCGCACTTAAAACCCATGACCTTTGACCTTGTCTAACATTTTATTCACAAGCTTTAAGACATGACAATTTGATATTTTATTTTGTAGATATTAGGGTGCAAAATGATGTTGTGTGTTTCTTCATACTACATGAAAATGCATTGTATAGGAAGGAGATGTTTTATTTCTAATTTTATTATAATATAATTATACTATAATATATTGTAGTAATTATTATAATATATTATGATATTATTTTAAAATATGTTATTATTATAATTATAATAATAATAATAATAATAATAATAATAATAATAATAATAATATCCTAACCAACGTATAATGGATATTTATGTTGAAATATAACATATATATCTTCTAAGGACATGTATCATGTTTTTTTTATAAATTTGACATAAGAAATGACAAAATTAACATAACAAATGTCTATGTGAATAAATGGCATGTCACACAAAAGACTTGAAGACCACACAAATATAGAGACGAATAATATTTTATATAGAAGCATTCTCAAACCCACTATAAAATGACATTATTAGCATATAACATAGAAAAAATGGAAAAAAGACATACATTATATTGATGTTTTTCTATTCTAAAAGAGGGACTGGTAGTAGTTTCCTAAGTGAAATTGAAATAATTAACCATCGACATAACAATACATAAGTGGATCTCTATATTGAATGTCAATCTAAAAATTGAAATTAAATGTATTTTTACTATATATTTATTTTTTCCTATTCTATAGATAATATTCTGATCAAATGTTTGAGAAGGCCCTAAGCATGTTCAAATACTCATTTTGAAGAAAACTAACTACTTTGGCATAATTTTCATGTTTTCAAAGAGAAATACCATATGCATACATCAATACGGTCATACAGTTCAAACTTATTGAATCCAACTAATTAAAGTATCAATGAACTCATATATCATGTTCTCTTAGACTTGATCCTTTCCCTCACAAGTATACAATCTCTTGATGTGAATCGATAGAGATTCCCTCAGTGTAACTTTTTGTAGAGACAAAGAAAATAGGCATCTGATTATTATGTCATTGTAAACAATCAAACTTATCTTGAAAAAGTGGGAATTCCTAAACCATAATAAGTTTGATAAAAATATGAGCCAAACAATATAGAAATGAATTGCCTTAATCCATATCACATTTAGGAATTCAAATTCATATGGATCCCTATAACCATAAAGATCTCAAAAGGACTAAGAATTTTTTATGTAAATGTACACATATCTAGTATGAAATGCACACAACAAACATTTTGGTTCTATATACCATACACTTTATCACATCTTCTAAGGTGGGATTTTCTTCCTAGATTAAAGAGCTCATGAAAAGTACTTGTTGATACCATTAGCTAACATGCTAAGCGATCAAAATAGTTTTACCTTGTGTGAAGTCTTCTTGACTGCCATTTTGTATTGGGCTTGATTTTGTTTTTAGATTGGCCTTAGCTAGGTGTAAAACATACAATGAAAAAATGTATAAATATAATGGATTCAACATTAAAATATAATTCTATTGCATATAATAATGAGTTTCAACCAAACTACATTACTGTCATAAATGATGCATTATCATATGGTAAAATGAGAACATCAAGGATGGAGATCATGTGCAAAGACTTTGGAGCAACAACAAATGTCCAATGGAAAACTAAAAACTACTGGAAAAAGTGAGTAGAAGTTTTTCATAGGGAACAAGTTTACATCCTATTAGTTGAAATAAGAATACCTTTATAATCCTTTTAGTTAATGTATAGAAATAAAACAAAAATAAAAACACTATCTCAAGAAAATTCATGTGCTGATTTAGAATATGAGTTGCACGCTAATATTTGAGCTACCTTCAGGAATCCTTGAGATTTTTTCACCACTAAGATGTCTTTGAACTTCTATTACACAACAATCAATGGTAATCTGTAACATCACACTACTTTTTATTTGAAGAGAATATAAACAATTGTTAATTTATAATTTTTATGCACATAATGAATAATATATTGAATAACTTAAAATTATACAAAATAAATAAAAATAATAATCTACCATGCTTACCTCATTCAAACAAAATAAACCTAGATTTGTAACACATGTTATCTCTAAGTATGTAATGATTTTATTCATGTTACATTTGAGAATGAAAAAAGACTACTAATAATTCACATTGGAAAAAAAGATGCCGAAACACTACAAAAGTTAAACAATAACTAAGTTATGTCTTCAAAGTCATCCATGTTAAATGTGCATTGCATAGAAATTAACATGATATATGAACACTTGATATTTAGACATAATACATCATATCCCTTTGCTAAAGGTGAATTCCATTAAAAAGGTAAGATATTCTACCATGGAATTTTTTTATGGATAAAACAAAAATAAAACCATCAAGATACACGTGGAAATACAAAATCATGGTGTGCATCAAGTATAGATGGCACAAATACAACACATGAATGAAATAATACCTCTTCATAATAATCTCATAATTGCATGCAATCTATAAAACATTTTCTAATGTCACATTATTGGAAACTATCAAGATTATAAATAATTAAGTAGTTATCAAATAAACCAATACATATTTACTCAAAAATAAGTGCATCCAATAAGTTAAAGGTGTATTTAAATCAGTAAGACAGAGGGGACAATAAGAAGGAAATGAATTATCCACCTTTGACAAAATCAAATAGATTCCACTGGGATTATTTCTTTTGACTCCAATCACTTGGCAAGATAAATTTTAAGTTAGTTTTGATCCTTGCCAATAGTTTTGGAAGCACTAACTACTAACTATTACTACAAAACTATAGAAAATATAAAGTAGGGGCCTTACCTAACTAGGGAAGAAATAAAATACATTACTATAGATGTCAAGTTTCATCCTTTTACCACCAAATAAATTGACACTAGCCACATTAAATTCATGAAATTATAATAAGAACATATTCACAACAAAAAGATATACCATGAGATATCAATGTCTTGTCCCCATAATAATGACATTGCATCTTTTATTTGAGCTACACATCAGACATGGAGCCCCATTTCAATTAAATCAGCTCTCATGACATCCTTATCCACTCTTAAATATATAAACCCCTATGCAATGGATGATGCAAATCATGTAAATCTAACCATTACCCTAAATCTTGGGTTGGTCTATAATATGCCCCCCTGGTATATGGTATCCCTTGAAATACACTATCATATTTAATGACTATCACTACCCAATACACATTGAAATATTTCACCACTTGCATGTTCATTATTACCTTGCCCTTTTTTCATCCCTAATGCTTTCAACAACTATTATGGATATGATAATGAATTATTTTGGCACCCAGTTGTCACCTTATTTGTCAACATGTAAACCCAACCACTACCTTGAAATTGGGTTTGGTGTATAATATGCCACCCCTAGCATATATTATCACTTAAAATACCCTATAATTTCTATCCACCCTCACCACCCAATCCACATTGAAATATTATAACACCTTCATGTTCTTTAATAAATTTCCATTTTTTCTAGGAATCCAAGTTTGGTGTGTCTACTCCATTTTTGGTATAATTTTTTTTTTTTTTTTTGAAGATATGAAGAGTTATTTAGGTCATACTATCACTTTTCCTCACCATCACCACCCAAGTCACATTGAAATTTTTTAGCACTTACATCCTTTTTATGGATTTGACCTTCCCAACTTCTTACTCATTGCTCAATCTCACCATGAAATAGAATGTCACCTCTTGCCATAGCTCATTGCCATGTCATATTAAGGAACACACCACCTAATTTTCCACCATCACCTCCACTAGGATTACAATATTATTTTTTCTTAATGATTTATGTATAAAATCTGAGACATGGTCATCGATCATAGGTTTCAATTGAGGTACAACTCTCAATTTACACAATTTTGTTTGAAAAAAACTTTATTTACAAAACAAGGGCCATGATGTGACTTTAATACCCATTTTTAAGAGGAATATGTAGAGTTTATTAGTGTTAAGACTTTGACTATAACCAAGGAGACTAATAGATCGCTTGAGCCCATAAGGAAAATTAAAGTGATTGTTTAGTGCTATGATTTTACTTAAAAGCCTTTAACAAGGATCATGGAGAAATATGGTAGTGACATTGATAACAATAATGACAAAGATATGGAGTCTTTTGACTCAAATATGTGTAGGGAGAGAACAAAACAAAAAGTTGAAGTGTCTTACAGCTAGGGAATTGAATTCAATAAAAACAAAGAATAAATGTGTTCCATATATTAATATTATCATAACACAATCATATGGCTCTCAAATTTACTTATTATTTCAATAATGTAACATAAAAAAATAATTTGAAGATGATTTTATTTTCTTTCATAAATATTGAATTTATATGGAATAAGATTTTTGATACACCATGTTTATCATGTATCACATGAAAAGTAAAAATTCATGTAAATATAAAACAAATTAGATGAAAATTTGAAAATGTTTTTTTAATGAAACTGCAAGTGCTACCAATTTTTGGGTAGTCTACTAGATTCGGGTATGAATTCACATCAATCATTATGTACTCTCTATAATTACTTTGGTGGTTTGATGTATCTTATATTAGGCACCACCCTAATTGTTATAGATTCCTTTGTGGAGGTTGAAACTATCATATGAAGAACATAAGATGCACCAAAAGGGATGTAAGTTTCTATTTTGGTAGTGGGTTGTAGATAGAAAAAGTATAAATTGATAGTTGTACCTCATTAAAAACCCATTACTGCTAACTCTATCTAACCTTTTGTACATGAATCATTAAGCAACAATAATATGATATTAATTTTAATAATCTTTCCAAAACATATTTTTACTAAAAAACTCTAATTGTGCCCGAATTTTCTTTTAAGGTTTGAGTATGGTGTTTTAATGTATTTTTATGCATCATGTAATTGCTCCAAGTGTCAATATATATGTAGCATTAATGAATATAAGTTTCAAGATAGAATCCAAGACCTCAAAGTCTTATCTTAATTTCATGGGTATCATAATATTAATTCACATTGCACATTAAACATAGATCTATGCCACAATAAATGCAACTATCATGATGTCCTTATCCAACCTTGACAATAGAAAATACCCAATCAAATATGTCACCACCCTACAAGATGCAAACCCCTTTGTAATGTATACAGGGTATGTAAATCTAATAGCTACCCAAAAACTTGGTTTGGTGTATGATGTGGGCCCAATGTGTATATATATATATATATATATATATATATATATATATATAATATAATTATATTACAATATGGGGTGTGTGTGTGTGTATTAGTATATTATTTTTATATATTGAATGTTAGTAATTATATAAACAACATATATTATATTATTTTTGTACATTAAATATTAATTATATAATATATTATATATTATAATATTTTTGTATATTAAAATAGTGAAAATTTAATAATAGTATATGTTGACATTTTAATTAATTGTATTCATATTATTTTTAAAATTTAAAATAATTTTTATATTTGTTAAAATATCAATTATTAAATATATATCATATTTAAAAATAATAAAAATATGCAATCATACATCTTACATATTTAAAGGACCATAACAATTATTTTAGAACATATATTATAAATAAGAATAGTTATATATTTATTATAAATAATAATAAAAGACACATGTTCTATGTAGCTTCCTAGTGTCCAACTATGTGGTGGGATGATGGAATAATAATTAACAAATCCATGAAAAAGAGTTAATAAAATCAAACCAAAAACAAAACACTCATTATCTTCTTTCCCTAATTTTGCTATGTAGGATGTTGAATAAATATCAATTTTAGTTCAAAAATAATGTGAATATCTTTTGAAGGCTAGGTTCATAAGAAAGTGTGTAATATTTAAAAATAAAAAAGACACTTGTCCTATGCAGCTTCCAAGTGTCCAACAATGTTGTGGGATGTCGGGATGATGATAACAAATCTGAGAACAAGAAGTTAATAAAACCAAGGCAAAAATAAAACACTCATTGTCTTCTTTCCTTGATTTTCCAATGTAGGATGTTGAAGAAATATCAATTTTAGTTCTTAAAGAATGTGATTATTTTTTTATGGTCAAGGTTATAAAAAAAGTGTAATATTTAAATATAAAAAAAATACCCTGTCCTATACAACTTCCAAATGTCCAACTATGCAGTGTGATGTTGGGATGATGATGAATAAATCTGTGAACAAAGAGTTATTAAAACTAAGGCAAAAACAAAACAATCATTGTCTTCTTTCCCTGATTTTTTAGCAAAGAATGTTGAATAAATATCATTTTTAGATCAAAAAGACTGCAAATATTTTCCAATGGTTGGGCTCATTAAAAAAAGTGTAATATTTAAAGTTAAAAAAAAAAAAAGACACCTGTCCTATGTAGCTTCCAAGTGTCTGACTATGTGGTGGGATGTTGGGATGATGATGAACAAATCCAAGAAAAAGAAGTTAATAAAATTAAGGCACAAACAAAACACTTATTGTCTTCTTTCCCTGATTTTCCAATGTAGGATGTTGAATAAATTTCATTTTTAGTTCATAAAGAATGTGAATATGTTATGATGAATGGGATCATAAAAAAACATGTAATATTTGAAATTTAAAAAGGACACTTGTCTTATGCAACTTTCAAGTGTCCTGTTATGCGGTCGAATGTTGGGATGATGATGAATAATTATATGAAGAAGGAGCTAATAAAACTAAGGCAAAATAAAACACTCGTTATCTTCTTTCCCTGATTTTCTAGTGTAGGATGTTGAAGAAATATCAATATTAGTTCAAAAATAATGTGAATATCTTCTTATGGTTAGGTTCATAAAAAATGTGTAATATTTAAAAATAAAAAAGACACTTGTCCTATGCATCTTCCAAGTGTCCATCTATGTAGTGGGAAGTGGGTATGATGATGAACAAATATGTGAATAAGGATTTAATAAAATTAAGGAAAAATCAAAGGAGTCATCTTCTGTCCTTGATTTTCTAGTGTAGATTGTTGAATAAATATCAATTTTAGTTCAGAAAGAATGTGAGTATCTTCCGACAGTTGGGTTCATAAAAAAGTATAATATTTAAAAATAAAAAAAATCCCTATCCTATGCAACATCCAAATGTTAAAATATTTAGTGAGAAGTTGGGATGATGATGAACAAATCTACGAACAAAGAGTTAATAAAATTAAAGCAAAAACAAAACATTCGTTATCTTCTTTTCTTAATTTTCCAATGCACAATGCAAAATGTTGAAGAAATATCAATTTTAATTCATAAAGAATATGAATATCTTCTAATCACTGGACTCATAAAAAAATGTGTGATATTTAAAAATAAAAAAAGACGCCTATCCTATGTACCAAGTATCTAGCTATACGGTGGGATGACGATGAGTAAATCTGTGAACAAATAGTTAATAAAACTAAGGTAAAAACTAAACAGATGTCTTCTTTCCATGATTTTCTAGTCTAAAATGTTAAAAGAATTTTAGTTCAGGAAAAATGTGAAAATCTTCCAATGGCTGAGTTCATAATTCTTTTGTTCTCCTTACAAATTGTTTCGATGGATTCCTTCAATTAATTAGAATTATGTTTTGTTTGAGCATCATCTAAAAAGCGTTTGATTTAGTTGATTGATTGGATGTGTTGACAATTCAAAATATTAAGTCGGGAAGATATTCTAAGACTTTAGTAGACATGTCAGAGCTTCAATGGAGTCCAAACCTCATCTCCCCGATGGTGGTTAAGGATGGATTTGGGCTTTGGATTGCAGCCCAACCTCTCCTTAAAAAATATAAATATAACTGTAGTTTCCATGAGGCTAATGATTTAAGCCCCTCTTTTTCTAAATATTAAATTGTCCACAGAAATATCGATTCTCATGTTGGGAATCTGTAATTATCATATAAAATAGATGCTTGCTATTCCTCCTATTTTTATCAAAACACATGGCTATTCATCCTATTTTTACGTCAGGCGGTCAAACTGTAACTGCCACACATCTATTCGATGTCATATGCAACTTGTACGTACCATGAATCACCGATATGACAGTCACAGATATGACAGGAGCGGCATCAAAAGATGCGTATACGAATCTTTGGTGTTGTTTTAGTAAAAATGCCTTCGCCATAATTTTGTAAGAAATCCAAAGGCATATTTTTTTGAAAAAACAGGTTTATTTGTTTTTCACAATAATAGGATGGAATTAGTGGCCTACTACTCTTTTGAGCTGTAATTTGGGTTTTTCTAATAGAACTATTTAATCTATTCGATTTTTGGATTCTGGTTTTGAAAGAATGTTTATCTTGTATCTTATGATTTTCATAAGTAGTTATATTGTTATAAGGATTGCTTTTTTTTAAATCTCGGAAGGTAATTTTTTTATTTTGATTTAGAAATATTTTAATTTTTAATTTTTAATTTTTAATTATATATTTTTTTTTGGCTTTTTTAATGGAAGCCTTTACTTATTATAATTTTATTTAGAAAAAATATATCTTTTTTTTAATTTTTTACTATGAAACTTTAGGATTTTAATTATAAAATTTTATTTTTATAATTTATTAAGATTTTTATAAAATATTTTACTATTAATTTATGGTTATAAATATTTATTTTGGATTGTTTAATTTCTATAAGATTTTAATAAAGAGTTGATTTTGGATTTTTATTAATCAAACATAATATATTTTATGTATTATTTTTTTTCCTTTTTAATAGATGTGAAGAGGATTCATAAATTCTTTATTCACAAATTAAAACTATTCATTTTTTAAATTATTCTAACATAACCTAGATAAACTGACAAACGAATAGATATTTGACAATGTTGAGGCAATTCTTAACATAAATTTTTTCAATATATCAACAAATAAAAAGTGAACACACATAGTAAACATAATAAGGTTCAAAATCTTGATGAAAACTTGTTTGACACACACACTAGTAAATCTTCATGAATTTGCAACAATTTTAATGGCAATGTTTTGATTTTTCATGATTTATGATATAGGTTTGTTTTATCATTTTTTTTTTTAATGAATATTATGTCATGAAATGATTAACATTAAATTTAGTGAAGAAAAATTTGAATATTATGTCATGAAATGATTAACATTAAATCTGGTAAAGAAAATTTCTCCAATTCTTATGGCTCTAGGTTCAATGACAAAATATATTATGAATATACAATTAAATTCTCCACCCCATTTTATTTAATTTTCATCTTCAAATAAATGAAATTTTATTTATTATATTTTTAACAAGTTATATATATTTTTTACAATAAAAAATTAATTAAATTTTAAATTATATCATGAAATAATAATATTTAATTACAATTCACACTTTAAAAAAATAAAATAAAATTAGTTTGTAAGCCTTATCTTTGCTATTTTAAATCTCTGCATTAATTTTAACAATGATTTTATTTTACTAAAATAAATCATGAAACAATTTTGGCCATTAAAAGTATGAAAGGCTTACAAAGAGGAGCATTATGACTATTGAGGCCTAAAAAAAGTCTAGAATTTTGATATTGGGATGCTCAAATTATTTTAGTGGATCAATTGTAATTTAACAGATGCATAAATCTTGTCATATTAGTAATTAAATAAAGTTATTTCAGTACAAATTTTGGTCATAATGTATCAAGTAACTAACTAAATTAAATTATATCTTATAAAAAAATGTCTTATATTATGGATACCCATATTGATACAATCATTTTTTCATAGTAATTGTAAGTAATGTTACATGCATAGATCTCAAACCATGAATTAAGTATTTAGTGTTGTATTTATTTTGATATTTTCATTACTTTATTGATTCTATGTGGCTTCATGATTCCATTATTCTAACATGACCAACTTCAAATAACATATTATAGACATCTCTAGCCCTCCCCTACTATCCTTGAAGTATTTTAAGCTTTGGGTCAGTTCATATATTTATGATCGATATCAAATGTCGGTACTAAATGCAAATATATGAATTGACCTAGGTCCCTTTTAATTTATTTGGGGCATGATTTACTACATGATCATTTTAGGAATGTTAATTAGCTTTTGCAGGCCACTAAGTCCTTAATTCAAAGTGTAAGTGTGTGTGTGTGTGTGTGTGTGTGTGTGTGTGTGTGTGTGTGTGTGTGTGTGTGTGTGTGTGTGTGTGTGTGTGTGTGTGTGTGTGTGTGTGTGTGTGTGTGTGTAAAATATTACAAGGTATTTTAGTACAATATTATTGCATTATCAAGAGATAAATGAGATTATATATTACACCTACATAATTTTTAGATCATATTCTTAATTTTAAAAGGGCCAATTCATATTTTCATGCATGCATGTTAGGAACCTAAGGATCACAACTCACACAATAACAATCCAAACTACATATATTGAACTAAAACACATACTATAAACACAATATTCCTTTTGAGGAAGGAATAACTCCATATCATTGGCCTCTTTGAGGGAAAACCTCCTATTAGAGAAATATCTAATTATAAATGTTTCTTATTTGATGCCTTACAATATCCTATGCCCTTTTATTTATATTAGTTCTCATTTATCCCACTCATCCTTTCTATGCATGTGGGATTATTCTTATAATGCATTACTATTACATTCCATTATTTATGCTTCTAGTCTACCCATCCCTATGTATATTACATTCTATTCCCCTTAAAAAATAATTACTCTCGAAACATGATAAGAATTACATATTAAAATAGGATGTTGACTAAATGAAGGCTTGGCTATGCATTCATTTAGGATTTCACTTATTTATCTGAGGCTAGGATGTGAGAATGTAAAATAATAATGTGAAATCAAACACAAAAAAATGAGATTAAAGTGTATAAAAATTGATGGATGAAGTAACCTCAACTTAAAACATGAGGTTAGAGTTTATCACTGAAAGTTGAAGCTTGACAATCAATAACTCAAAGTTAGAATAAGGATGCACAAAATACATTTCTTGGTGAGCCAACATGCCATACCCTTTAGCATTATTATATAAGGGATTTGAAGACTCAGTTCCCTACTTGGGATTTGTGATTATCAGTTTGGGCTCATCAGGGGCCTAATCAAGCATGGTGGTTTCTTGAATGGGGTCAGCTAGAATCTACTAAGGTGCATCTAAAATGGAATCAACGTTTGGTTTGTTGATGGCCTGAAGAGGTGGTGTTGTGCAGGGACACAAGAACAAAAATAAAAGTGTCTTGCCATGATCGTATCAGATGAAGTCTTATGTGAGCTTAGCTAATCCCACATATTCCATTAGGTTTTAAGGTTTACATAATAACCTCTTCTTGAAGTTCTTCATGGAGTCTATTGATGAATCAAGTTGTGAGGAAAGCATCAGATAAGCCTATAGTTTGGTTGGTGAGCTCTATAAATGCTACTTGATATTCTTGTACTGTGCTAGTTTGATGAAGCTTAGTCAAGGCACTGATGAGATGACCATCATAGAAAATGAGAAACCTCATGAGGCTCAAAATTTAAATATATTGATAGTAGATGACATCAACTTCAACTGAAAGTGTGTCATTTGAAATATGATGAATATTTTGATTTTTTTGACACTGATACAAGAACATATACGACCAATAATTTTTAGAAACACTAATAAATCTAAACATAAAAGGTACTAACAAAAGACATATTAACATAAAATTGACTATTAATGGGACACATTAGTTATTAATGATAAAACAACACAATATTAATATTTAGACACATAGTAATGATGAAATAATTGTGAAATAATCAAAATGTATTTTGAGACTGATGCTAATGTGGACAAAAATACACATAGAGGGACTCAAGTTGTGTGAATTACGCTACTTATAACACTTGTTATTCACTTAAGAGACATATAACGATAACATAATTTGACTTTCTTCTATTTTAACATATGGAGTGATTTGATAAACCTAAAATATCAATATAATGAAAACCCATAAATGGAAGTGAGAAAGTCATGGTTGGTATGGGGACATGGTTTCTAAGGTAAAAACTATGGAATTGTGATGGAAAAATGGTGGGTTATGATGGCAAGTGGTTTGGAGATGGATGGTGAGAGGTCAAACCCATATGTAAAGGTGAAACCAAGGGTAAGCTATGGGTCATAGATGTCAAAATTATGGGTAGTTGGCAAGTCAAATGGGAGTGGAATTAGAAATCATGAGTTGAAGATGGTTGAGTTCTTTGGCATTAAGGAGATTCTAGATATGTAGGTTAGAGTAGACCTAAAAGTTTTTTGTAGAGGTTAAATTGAATAAGATCTAAACCATACACATAATACATGCATGCATCAAGGGATCTAGAAATGACTTTATAGAGGTTGATCACCGTTGATGGAGTTATGGAGGGAGCCTAGGGGAAAATGAGCTACATGAATGGTTAGGAGTGGTGGAGGGGTGACAAGGTAGATCATAGAAACACAAATATCCAAGGTGTTGGACACATTATAAGAAATCTATCAATGGATCACATAACACGTGCTTGCTATCAAAAGTTATCTTTTTAAGCATGACACTAAACTAACTAAAGATAATTAGACCGGTGTAAATCTAATGACACATAAACACAACCAATATGAGTACAATGCCATAGATCTAAGGTAGAGAGATGTGTTATCTAAGAAGAGGATTTACTATGAATGAGTTAAGGCCAAAAGTAGAGTTGGGTATGGTTGGTGACTAAGAGTAGATGAAGTGATTGCTAGGGCTAATACACTCAGGAGATCCATATATCTAGTATCTGATGAGGTTGAGCCACTATAAATCCCATCAGATATATGAATAAGCCATGGAAAAAATTAAATGCATTGAGATAATTAAGGAAGATGAGGAAAATAACACAGTAAGGGAGAGAAACTTGAACTAAGGTGAGAAAATGGCATTCAAAGGCAACAAATCTAAGTCAAGGCTAATAATATAGTGTAACACTATGAATAAAAATTTGTAAATCCATAAAATGAATACAAAGATAAAACATGACAAATACATATCAATGGTTTCCAAGAAAATTTTGATCCATAAATAGATAACTTGTAGGGTATCAGCTCACATAACTAACAACTACTAACAAATAAATATATATGACAGAGCTCAAAAGTAACAATGCTCTAGACTCACAATACTATAGATTACTATAAACCTCATAATAACTTAACTATAAATTCTATTGTAACAAAAAAAATTGGCCCTAAAAATCACTCTGATACTAGATATTAGGAACCTATGGTTCACAAATCACATAATAATAATCCAAACTACATATTTGGAACTAAAACACATACTACAAACACAATATTCCATTTTAAGGAATAAATCCATATTATTAGCCTCTTTGAGGGTCCAATCTCTAATTATAAATGCTTCTTCTTTGATGCCTTACAATATCTTATGCCCCTTTATTTATACTAGTATTCATCTATCCCACTCTTCCTTTATATGCATGTGGGATTATTCTTCTAAAGCATTAATATTCATTATAATTACCTTTCATTATTTATACTACAATTCTACCCCTCCCTAGGTATAATGCAATGCACCAAGGGAAAAATAGGAGAAAGAACATCTAGTTTTTCATATATAATTAAACACACATTAACAACAGAAATATATTCAAGTTTGAGCCTTATTCAAAGTATTGAAAATGGAGTGGAGTGCTTGGTTTATCAATGGGGATTGACCAAAGTCAATCCAACTGAAGAATTTTATCCAAAACCCCCCATTTGATATCAGATCATTTGTGCAAAACTATGATTTGAATATACTGGTTCTCTCTTAAGAATTTAGAAATAGAGTAAGTTAAATAAACATCATATATGTATTCACATTTATTTATAAGTAAACATACAATCATTATTTTTATGTTTTGTTTTGACCACTATAGTTAGTATCAACTATCGATACTAACCATGTCCATCTGAACTAACCATACTAAAACATGGGAAGATAGATCATGTACAAACCAATGAAATAGTGTTGAGGTGAAGAGTTTAGACAAATTCAAATTCACATGACAAATAAGATGAGAATTATATTGCCTCTTATAGTGTATTCATTGTTATATTTAGTATGTGCATTTTTATGTATTTTAAAATTAGAATTAACACATTATTATTATGATCATAGGAATTTGACAATAGAGAGGAGGTTAGATTAAGTTGTAGTCCATAAACAATGATAAGTACACACTAACATGCTAACATCTCTAAACTTAGATTGTAGGGGAAGATTAATGAATAAAATATAATTGAAAACCAAACTAAAATGCAAAGAACAACAATCCTTACCTTCCTTGAGATCTTCAAATTATTTTTTAGTGGATTGCTTAGTTTGTGCTCAAAAAGTCTTTAATAATGGATTTTTATTTTCTCATTCTCTCCTTGGCACCATTGTGGCTTGATATGGATTATACTTGTTTGATGTGGCTTGGCTTAATATTTTGACATTATAACACTATCAATATGAATCCTATGCAAAAAAATTGCATTATAACTCTACAATATCCAAGTTCCCTTTTTAATAGGCAATGGCTTGTATTTATAGGCTTAGGAACTAAATTTAACCCAAGGTGAGTTAAAGTTATAGGCTTAGGAACTAATTTTAACCCAAGGTGAGTTAAAGTGTAGTCTAAACATGGAATGGTTTCAAACCTAACCTAAGTAAGTCAAATAACCCCAATAGAGTTAAAGGGTGTCAAAAAATAATGATTTTTAATGAATAGGCATGGGTCTTCAAAAAGAGATATTTTGAGATATTTTCCAAAGGCTTGACAACTTGCAAAGGTAATCATGAAAAGCTAAGATATTTCATATTTTTGATTTTCCTTTTTTTGTTAGTTCATTAATTGCACATGGATAATTCAAATATGCATTGAATTTAGTTTAGTTTGTTAATTTTTATTAGCCATTTATCTATTTTAGGATTTGATTTTATGTGTGCAAGTGCCCCACTTAATATGTCCATAGGCCAAATTGACTATTGTGATGCCACAGGGTGCTTAGAGATGAATCCATGAGAGGTTATGATTGTATATAGTAGGATACCCAAATTATGGTTGCCTCAAAATGATTATGAGCTTTAATGAATGACACATAAGCAAATTTGGGACATTCAATTATTTCTAGGCTTAATTGGTAATGGTTGGCAAGAATAGGTATGAAGTCTAGTCGAAGGCCATTCATGGATAGTTTTAGGTGTTTATAATTTTCCCTAGTTTTGGAAGATGTTGCAAGCTATAGGCACATTAATGTATTCTCAAATAATGAAATAGGCTAAAATGAAAATAATGATTGAAGAAAAATATCCAAACAACATTTAGGAAGCCTATATGATGCCCCCTTGAGGGAGTGGCCAACACATACATTTGATGGATAGTCCCACAAGAATAAGTAAGATGAAGAATGAAATTAACCCATGGGTGAGATTAATCTAATTGAAATAATTCTTACATGCATTAATTAAAAAATTACTGATTTGCCCAAAGGTAATTATAATCAATAACAAAGGCTGAGACATTGTTTTTCCTAAAAATGGTTATAATCACTAGAAATGATATATGCCCAATTAGGGGTGATGAGTTAAAATAATGATTTTACCATAAGCCATTATAATCATTAAGATGATCTAAATTAAAAAATGATATTTGATTATGACCCCATAAGGTAGATTGGCAAGCATAACTAAAAGATATAATTTGTTGCATAGATTAAGGATGAGTGGGTGTGAACATAGAGGCAATGGTTTAATGATTGAATAAGCCAAAAATAACTAGGCACATAAGGATGCACAAATTGATGAAATAGATGAATAAAAGAATAAAGAATTGATAAATGCAAATGATTTGGCTATACTTGCCAATGTGAAGATGCTCATCCTTATTAGCATTGATATAACCAAAATGGTCAATGGGTTGATTCAATCAAAGAGGGTGGGAATATTTACTAGGGTTACCAAGGAGAAAATTATATTGCTCCATTTCTTATAAGACTTCTCAAGCTAATTTTTTTATATACCACATGATGGTAGGCATCATGATATAAAACACCATGATAATGTAGTCAAAATATGCATAAGGACTAACTCCTAATCCAGTAAATAGTTGAAAACAATGTACTAATGATAAAAAACCATGATAACAATGTTGACATATGAATATGGATGGACTCAAGAATAATGTGCAAGGAATCACCCAATGAACATATATAGACTAATGAAGGCATAGTACTGAAAGAAAAAAAGGCAAATAAACAAATAAATAAGAAAATAAACACACAAAAGTCTTTAAATTAAAATAAAAATAAATCATCTGAATAATGGATTTACCCTAGTAGGGTAGATCGAGGATGACTTACTAGGCTTAAACATGACAAATGTTTTTAGATTTTAAAAGTTTTGAATGTTTTTGGAATTTTGAGATATCTTAACTTGTTAAAGATTGACAAGATACCACTTAAAAAATGGTGATAACATTGTCTTAGATTGCTTGTAAAATGGTGAGAGTTTATGGAAAAGAGGGACTGACCTGACCTCAATGTGAATCAAGTACATCTTACATAGTCCCAAAAGGACCTCAAGTCACAATAGCTCTACCCACACAAAAGGTGGTGAGAACTAACTATGTCACAACAAGTTCTCAAATTTGTCAAATGGCTAAGAAAATGAGAAATGTACTGACAAGGTGATGTGCTAATGCATGGTAAAGGTGTTGTTCCAAATTTAGCCATAGGCAATTATAATTAGGAAACAACATCATAGGTCTGTGATACTAATTTTCCCATAAGATGTTATAATTAGTAATATAAGGTGGGATACTAATTTTCCCATAGGCAGTTATAATTAGTGGAAGTAGTCAAATATAAATGAAAGATAAATTGACAAATTGACTGTCATAATACTTTCATAGACTATCATTTAAACATAGAATTATAAAAATACTAAAAATGGATCAAAATCCCTTCATAGAACGTGTGGGAAGAACCAAAGGAACAAAGATCAAAAAGGGGTAGGTAAGATGGCTAAATATAGGCTTTAGTCTAATAGGGATGGAATTATTTAGGATCACGATGGTAATTGGATATAGTGGTGAGAGGCTTGCCCCTAAGTGATAAGGTGAGGGTAAATAGCAAGGTATGAAATAATGACAAGATGAATGGAAAATGATAATGGAAAGGTAAATGTTTTTGGATAAGGTAGATGTTATGTTGTTCCTACTAATATGGAGATGCACATCCTAATCAACATAATCAATCATGTAAATTTTTAGTCTACACCTCTTCTAAATAACTAATTTGTCAAGAACTAGATATAGATTTGGATTCAAAAAATGTTATTGTGATCTTCATTGGTTGTTGATTCTATTACCTTCAAACTTTGAGACAAGGTATCTTTGTATCCTCTAGAAAGAAAAGTGTGGCTATGGTTGGTAAATATGGATAAATAATGGATGATAGGTTTGTTTTGGTGATGTAAAGGTGGATGATAATTGAATGTGTAATGGTTGGGCAAGAAATGAAGATCAAATTTTTTAGGCATACACAATATTGTTGATTTCAAATTTGATATAACTTTAGATATGGTGAGGCCTAAGACTTTTGAAAATTCTCTTAATAATACCACCAAATTTATCTATTATTTGGGCTTAAGAATATCTACCATCTGATTATGTTATATATTGGAAGATATACTAATTTGATCTTTGATAATGTCTTCATTAAGTAGTGAATAACTTTTGTGATTAGCTATTGGTGCCTTGGTGAGGTTTTCACAAATGAAGTTGTCTTGATTATCCCCTAGCACCTCTAAGAAGGTTTCAATAAGAAACATTGACTTTTTATTTTTATTGTCTTCTAGTGCCTCTGAAAAGGTTTAAATTGAAGATGCTAAGTTTGAAGTTTGATTGTCCCCTAGTGCCTTTGAAAATGTTTCACTAGGAGATTGTTCTTATTCTACATGAATGCGGTCTTGGTCCCCTTGATATTCTATAATTGATATGTCACTATGGGTGTTGTTTAACTAGGTATGATTCTATTGGTCCCAATCGATACTTGTGGGAGGTGGAAGGTCAATATAATGTCTAGATTAGTTGGTCGTAATGGTATGTGGAATGGTAATGGAATGGGAAGATGCCACACAATCCTCATAGAAGATACTGGGAAAACTTGTGTCATATTTGAAGTAATCATCCTAAAAAACTATATAATAATCATAAATGTATTAAAATTAATCTATGAGGCATGTCTTACCAATATTGTAACAACCATGAACATTATTTGATTTTGAAGTTGAGTTTGACTCAAAGGACTCTGAATCCAATGTTGAGACTGATGTTGATTCTTTTTCTGATGGTAAATTAGATGTTGACTCAAGAATATAATGTAACTCTAATTTTGATTCTTCATTATGGATGTCACTACAATGATGTCTTGTTGAATGTTTGGTATGGGTGTCAAACTGAGACTAGTTTGTCAAAGTGAGACTCCTCAATGAGGGAGAAAAGGTCAAGAGAAAAATCCATAGAGACTAGCTTTCTAAAGGGAGGATCTTTAAAAATAGGCATATAGTCAAGATAATGATTTTCCCAAAGGCAGGTATAATCATTAAGAAGTGACTCAACAAAGACTGGCTTGTCAGAGTAAGACTCTTCAATAACATGTTAAGGATTAGTAAGTGATTAATCATAGGTTAACTCATCATAAATAGTTGGTTCAACAAAAACATCTTGAATTGGTTGGTTTTCTTGGTCTTGGTTTATTATTAGTTGTAAAATACTAGTTTTGAACATATCTTGGTCTTTGAATGATTGGCTCAGTTGTAAAGGTAATGATTGGCTTAGTGGCTATTAGACAATCAATGTGGGTTTTCTAAAGTGGTTAACGGTTGATAATGAATGAAGAATGGCTGGTAGTTGGATAATGATAGGTTTAATGAAGGTTGGTTATTAGCCTAGGATAGTAATTATGACCCGTCAAGTTATAATTGGATAAATTGGTTAGAATAACAAGCTACTATATGTGGAAGGATTGCAAATGGTAATGATAGGGAATTACAAAGCTTGGTTTCTCACACAAGCTAAATAATGAGGTCTTGTTATATAAATGGTAGGGCATCATGGAGTTTGGTTACTATTATGAGCTAAAAGATGAGGTCCTAGTATATAAATGATTGGGCATTATTAAGCTTGGTTTCTAACACAAGGTAAAGGATGAGGTCCTGTAATGGTAATCCTTGCATACTATAGAACTTGGTTAGTCACACAAGCTAAAGGACAAGGTCCTGAAATAGTAATCCTTGGATGTTTTGGTTCTTGGTTTCTAGCACAAGCCAAAGGAGGGTTAATAGTATAGGTGGGGCATTTGATGGGATGACCGATAAGGTGGTGAACATTGTACATCAACCAACTAAAATAAGGTATCACCAAATCTAGTGGTTGGATTTGTTTCCCAGATTGAGGATTGTAAGGAGGATATGGATCCATCTCACAAACCACTTCTTCACCATAGGGGTCTCGACCAAAACCAATTTGTTTAGCCATTCTATCACATCTTA
This sequence comes from Torreya grandis, assembly GCA_037957365.1. Classification (NCBI taxonomy): domain Eukaryota; kingdom Viridiplantae; phylum Streptophyta; class Pinopsida; order Cupressales; family Taxaceae; genus Torreya; species Torreya grandis. Next base: position 353,056 of record JARHVA010004539.1, read on the forward strand.
GATTGTACATGAATCCATCATAAGTGTAAAAATACATATTTAAATCAATGATGAAAGCTCCAAAAAAAGGCCTAGAGTTCTATAAAATATGAAAAACAACATCCAAAGGATAAATGGTTCGAACTAGGTCTAACTTGGTCTAAGGGAAATGTATCTAAAGAATGGTTTGTGCTAAAACTTGGTATAAAATAGTCTAATGTCAAATGTTTCACACAAATGGTCAAGTGGATAAATAAAAAATGGAATGCCAAATACTAGGTTCAAAGTGTTCCAAATAGGTATAATCTAGGAAAATAGAAGTTGCTAGGTCTTTTATCCAAATGCAACATAAATATATAGGCTCAAACAAAGGAATGTGCTAAGACTTTTGGCCAAATCGGGCATCAAAACTAAGACTTTAAACAAAAGGATGATTTAATCTAATAAATTTGAAACACTCTAGCATAAACTAGGCATTCAAATTTAGACATGACCATGGTCTATTTGATATAAATAATGAAACAAAAATCAATTGGATATATACTATTTCATCCCAAATAATGGCATAAACAAATAGTTTTTGAATTTGGATAAAGAATTAACCTAAGTTACACAATCCAAAAGAGAAAGATTGGTGTCTAGGCCTAATGTACACAAGCCATAAACATAAATCAATCAATGTTTGGATCAAAACTTGTTAAGGCTAATTAAAAACTCAACTTAGAAAACTAGGCATCTTTGACCAATCAAGTAGACAAAGGTGAACAACATAATGACACTAAATAAAGATTCAAAAGGAACACGTGGATTGGTTTCAAATTGGAAACTTGGACATAATACAAAACAAGTCTATGAAATAAATTGATTAGTGTAATAAAATTATCACACTTTTAATGTATGATCAATGGTTTGCTTCAAGACTTAAGGCATAAAAAGTTTAAATAATTTGAGCAGTGTAATATTACCCATTTCAATAAAGTGACACTCACAATGTTTTTGATTAAAAAAACTAAGGCAAAAATCAAGGTGTCAAATACATGACATAATGCCTCCTCAAATAATGGATTCATGTGGACACAAAACTCATTTTGATGTGGCACAAACAAAAAAGTAGTTTTAGACTCAAAGACCAAATAAGTAAAGGAAAAGACCAACTATAACTAAGTATAATGTACTAAGCCCTAAACTGACAAGGTTGCATCATATTATTGAAATCCATCTATATACATTCTCTTGAGAGGATTTTAAGTGTTAATACAAAAATAAAAGCACATAAAGTAATAGGTTTTTTACACCCCCTTCTCCCAAAAAATTGTATGGCGACATGGACCTTTGGGCTACTCACCCTGCATTAACAATATGTCTATGGCACATGGGGTTTATTTAAAGCTTATATTTTTCTATATGGCCCCAAGCATGATTAAAAAAAAAGATGTCTCACTTCAATCAAGTTCATACAAATTAACTTACTATGCAAGGGTCTATTCCTAAACATAGAAATTCCATTCATTTATTACTCATTGGAATCCCCTATTTAACCAGGCCTGACTCAAGTTTTTATTACAAAAAGAGAGGTTATCCACCCAACCCCTTAGATCTCATAGGATACATGATATAATGTATATACCCAATTGTAGATTGGGGTTGAAACAATGCCAAGAGATGAAACCCTAGGTCAAAGCTTCCCTAAAGAAATTGTGAAGCTATGAACTCCCCTTCACAAGCTAAGTTGCATAAAAAATAAAACTAAGTGAAAAAACTTTAGAGGTTGCTTTTAGATCACCCAAACTATAGGGGTTTTTGGAAGATCTAAGACAAAATTCTTTTCATGCCTTGGATAAAGACATAAAATGCAAGGAAGGAGTGCTTTTGGTCACTAGAGTTCCATAAAGGGGATGGGGGAGAGCATACATGCATCCTTTATTTGCAAAAAATATACAAGTATAAAATAAATAATTTCCAAAGAATTTGTAAATTTTAAGTGAATGTTTGTTTTATACACAAAATTGAGATGTTTGATTATATTTTTGGCCCCTTGGCTTAAATTTTCAAAACTTGTGAGAATTTTCACAAAACAATTTAACACAAAACACCTAGGTTCCTTTTAAGCACTAAAATTGAATATTTAAGACTTAACCATTTTCTTTAGGCACTAAAATGAAGCTTTCAAGAGTTAGTATTTATAAATTTATGTTTTATTCCCACCTTGGTCTTATAAATGTTAGAGAGTTTTCTTCTACTTTGAATCATAATTATGTGTGAGCAAACAAGTTTTGAAAAGATATCTCTCAAGTTTCCCTATACACAAAGACTGATATCATTCACCTATGATCAATGCCGGTTATAAGGAAACTAATGTTGGTTATAAATGAACTAATGATAGTCAATAAACACTGATATCATCTACCTATGAACCCAAAGGTAAAACTAAAATTATGTGAAAAATGTTTGTTAGATCAAAATATGATAAAAAATCCTCAAAACCTATAACAAATTAATTAAAAAAGGAAAATACAAGTTAATGAAACCAAGAAATAACAACTAAGAATGTTAAAAAGATTTAAAATTTTAGTTTTTATGCCATGTTTTACCCTGCACCCTAACTATTGGTGGTTAGCTAGAACTGATGACAGTTAGGGGGAACTAATGCTTGTTATGCAAAATCAATGCTGGTTATGTCAAACCGATGTCAGTTTCTATGTAAATTTTAGTTAACATGAAAAAATAGAATACGATAAAATCAAAGCTAAAACTCTAATTCTTAAGATATTCAAACATTCATTTAAAAAGATAGGAGTTGCATTTTGGTTTACTTGCTACATGAGATGCTTGAGGTCACATCGGGTGTGCCAACTTTAATCATAGGAATTTGAGAATAGAGAGGAGATTAGATTAAGTGTTAGTCCATAAATAATGAAAATAACACACTAACATGCTAACATCTCTAAGCTTAGATCATAGGGGGATCTTAATGAATAAAACATAATTAAAAACCCAACTAAAATGAAAAGAAAAACAATCAGTTCCTTCTTTGAGAGCTCTAAATGATTTGTTAGTGGATTAAAGTCTTTGGCAATGGAGTTTTATTTGCTCCTTTTCTCCTTGGAACCATTATGGGTTGATATGGCTTATGCTTGATTGATGTGGCTTGGCTAAATATTTTGACATTTAACACTATTTATATGAATCTTATTCAAAAATCTATATTATAACTCTACAATATCCAAGATCCTTTTTTATAGGCAATGGCTTGTATTTATAGGCTTAGGAACTAACCTCAATCCAAGGTGAATTAAAGTGTAGTTTAAACATGAAATGAGTTAAAACCTAACCTAAGTGAGTTAACATAACCCCAATAGAGTCAAAAGGTGTCAAATGTTCATGATTTGAAATGAATAGGCATGGGTCTCCAAAAAGAGATATTTTAAGATATTTTCCAAAGGCTTGACAACTTGCAATGGTAATCATGAAAAGCAAAGATATTTCATATTTTTGATTTTTTTAAAATTAATTCATTAATTTCACATGGATAATTCAACTAGGAATTTAATTTGGTTTAAATTTTTAATTAATTTTGATTAGCCATTTATCTCTTTCAAGATTTTATTTTATGTGTGCAAGTGCCCCACTTAATAGGTCCATAGGCCAAATTGACTATTGTGAACAGGGTGATTAGAGATGAATACATGAGAGGTTATGATTGCATATGGTAGGATACCCAAATTAGGGATGAATTAATATGATTCTAAGCTTTGATGAATGATGCAAAAGTAAATTGGGATGTTTAGTGATTCCTAGGCTTAATTTACAATGGTTGGTAGGAATCTGTCTGAAGTCTGATCGAAGACCATTGGTGGCTAGTTTTAGATGTTTACAATTATAATAATTTTTATCCTATTAGGGTTTAATTAATCAAAATTAGGGAAAAAATATTAGTCAATATAAATATTTATCAAACCATTCTTCCAAATATCCCTACACATAAAATTATCTTTCATATTTTATGCCCCAAAATTTCATTGATTTGATTTATGATGCCATCCATAAAGTATCTTTCCATACTTGGTTTTAACCTATCCATGATTTTTTAATTATTTTAATTAGACCTTGATTATTTTACAATAGTTTTTTAAGGATTATTAAATAAAAAATGTATATTCACTTCGAAGCCCATAGTGACTATCATCCTATGGACTTCTTATTTTCTCAAAACTCCATTCCTTATGCGTATGATAATGAATGTACCAATAAACAAATATTCATGATTAACTATGCTAGTTATATAGATGAAAATATGATTTTCATGATTATGATTATAATTATGACTATAATTCTAATGATAAAAAAACAATAGGTTTGGTATGATAGTTAAGACTAAAGTGGAGAAAAAAATGAATCCACTAATGAATAAATAGAATAACCTTCTTATCCTACTTCACTTTTTCATTATTATTTAAATTATACAATATAAAAAAATAGTCAAGATTATTATAAACACCTAAATCTGGTCACGAATACTTGATCATGTTAGTTTTGTCCCTTTTTAACTTTAATTAACTTATGCACTTAATCAATACTTATTTTTCCACTTTCCCCTATCCTAGGAAACTATGAAGACCCTTTTATTTTTGAAATTTTTATTTGGCACATACAAAAGTGTTATGATTGATAAAAATAACCTTATACATCTATAAGGACAAACCCATATCAAAAATTCCACATATTTTCCTAAGGGACATAAATGTCCAATAGGGACAATAGTGGGAGGCATTCCTATCTCATGTTGGATATCATTGTCCTTAGCCTTGCAATGGTAAAATTTTAAAATTGAACCCTCCCTTATCTCTTCTTCCATATTTTAAAAACTCTTAGCAGGTGCTTTCCCCTTTTGGATTTATATAAATGCACACTCAAATCATTTATTATTTTACTTGAAAATTTCAATACAAAGGCTTACTTAAACTATTGCACAATAAGAAAAAGTTCCCTATTTTTCCCAATTATGATTCTAAGTATTTTAAGAAATCTTCAACTGAGTCAAAATAGTGATTCATCCAAACCAAATAAAAACATGATCAAGTATTTAATGCATCCCTATATGCATTCATATATAAAGTCAAAGGAGTAAAATTTCACAAAGCACTCTAAGTGGGAGAACTATGTAGGTTTGATTTTTATCTATATAGTATTGGATACATAGGAAACATTCAATCATCATGTGGGTGATTGGTATTATCTAAGACCAATTATACTCCACTTGTTTTTATTTACAGGTTTGCAATTATTGTTATCTCTATTAGGTTTTCAACATTGGAGAGGTTATTTGTAGGTATTTTTCACACTTACAAAGGTCAAATTTATGCATATAAACTTAAGCTATCACAAGTGATTTTTCCTTAAATTCATATTTTTATTTAAATACATGATCAATCAAATAATACATTAATGTGATTCCATCCTTTCCTTGTTTAGTTTCAGTTCCCATTTATGGGCTATTTTCATGTTTTCACCTTTTATCAGCTAGAATAATAAAATATAATGTAAAATCATATATGTTTGTCTTTGTAATTCATATTTATGTTATTTCCAATTATTTCTACCTTTTTGAATTCAATTATTTTATTTCACTCAACTTGTCTAAATTTCATTTCTATCACTTTGATATATTTCATTCAATTTATATCAATTAGGGATAATTCATCTTTTATCTAAATTTAGATAAAATATATTGGTGAACCAGTTTTTTATTTAAACATTATCAAACTCTAAGTTTTTATTAGATTTTAAAACTTATAGGATTTTAAAAATATATCCTAGGGTTTAGATAAATTCCTTAATATTTGACACAAATAATTTTATTTTGACTTGGATCTAAATATAACATTAATATAACTTGATTTTGACCTCAGATATAAGTTCTAACACTGAAAGCACATTTTGTTGACCTTGGATTTGATGTTTAATAATTAAATCATATTATTTTGACCTTGGATTTCATAATAATTTACTAATATTCATACTCATTTTTTCTTTCTTTTAGATCTCACATTTCAATTCTATATTCCTTTGCATTCCCAAGAATATATTTCTATATTGAATGAACATTCATTGCTTCAAGTTGATCAAAAGACAACTAAATCAAATGATAAAATGCAAGTAACACTAATGATTTTTTTTTTAATCAAATATAACATGAGAACAAGATCATTCATATATTTCAAATTATATACTTCTTTTTTGTACATCCTCATGATGGAACTATTATGATAACAGAAAGTGATAAGACACATGCATCGACTGACAATAATTTTGATCCTCTTGATGCAAACTAATTTGGTGAATACCTTGACACCCATCCTAATAAAATTTACCCTTTTATATTTGTAGTTTGACAAGAAAAATATAAACATGACCATTCTTGTACATCTAAAGAACCAAACAATTATATTTAATAAAATCTTTTAAATGCTACCACAAGTATTGCTACTACTACTACTACTACTAATACTATTTTTACATCTACACTTTTAGGCTTGGGGAAAACTCAATGTTTAAAATAGATACATATGCCTATGCTTAACTAGGTGAATCATGAAGAACCATTGATACTTACACACAATACATCACATACCTTTCTTAATGCAAAATCACTCAAGAAAATTATTCCATTTTTTTCATGCTAGGATGATATAGTTAGTGAAAGGTATACCAAAATCTAGTAAATAATTGGATTCTAAAGCTTTACTTCATAATTCATTATCATATGATATTGAATCATACCCTTTACCTATAGTATTTGTAACTCATAAGCTTCCTCTATATTAAGATAAATGAGACCCATATAAACATCTTAGATCTTTGACCACAACATGTTTGGATTATGATTTTAGTGAAAAATCGCTAATAATTTGTTTTACAAAAGCTTAAAATATTATGCCTTATGTTGGTTTTATGAACTACCACTTCAATAAATCAAAACATTCAATTCATTATCATATTTATTTATTATAAATTTTTCTATTAATATTGACAAAAATATTTTTTATGCATAAATCTCTAAGCTTAAGAAATGAACTAATGAGCCTATATTGATTATGCAAGTCATTATAAGATTATGCTTGCGAAAATGACTAACACTTTGGTAGATAAGGAATTAAAACATATTTTCAATCAAACTTTTCTTTGTAGTAAAATCTTTGATCATTTCATAGTCCATAAGAGTGAGATATAAAAGTTATAGGTAAAACTATGTGCATTATTTATTATTGATAGATTTTAAATCAACATTTGTGATCATCATTAGGGAAAAAAACCTTATGATGAATCATGGATGTTGATTCAAAGCACATAAATCAAAAATAATACACACAATTTTACCCATAAATTATATAGCTCAAGTTTGCTTATTCATTTGCATAAATCGATAATTTTCAAATAATTCAAATCATTTGAAGAGATTTTTCACACAATAGAAAATAGAGGTTGAGCTTCTTTCTTTAAACAATTTTAAGTATGCACCTATATCTAATTTAACTTACACAATGAATTTTCAAATCAAACCATATTACACTAGACAAATAGATACTAAATCAAATTCAAAGATCACAATTAATGTCATTTATAAACCTAATAAAAATTTGTTTTAATTAGATCAACCAAGAATGAAATTTTATAGGTTGCCATAACCACCTCATAAATTGATAAAAATTTTACTTTAATGCCATATCATTACTTTTTCCCCACAAATTGAAATCTACATAAACAAACCTCAAAGAAAATATTTTGGTAACAATACATATTTTGATTACCATAGATGTAATGGACATTATACTAATAGGTATTTCAAGCTTAATCACATTATTCAAGGTCTTATTAACAACATTTTTATTGAGTTAGACCCTCTTACAAACTAAAATAAGCATCAACATAATGAAAATGATAATTTTAAGATTTTTAGTGACCATTTCCTAATTATTATATTAACAAGACAATAAATTAGTGCATCATACCCAAAATCCTTTTCCACCTCCTAATTAATATGTGAATATATTTTAAATAATTATTGGTATAATTTTCCAAACTATAAAATCACATCCTATGATTACTTTTAATTATAATGATATAGTGGATGATGATTCTTATTTTCATACTTTATAAATATGATCTTTTATTGATCCATAGTATGCTATTAGATAATTGATCAAGTGAGAATTAATTCTAAATGAAAGTAATTTATTGATTGGATTACACATAACATGATATATAAACATCTTATAAAAGTGTCAATACATTAAACATAAAACAACAAATTAGTTTGGGACACATTGTGTTGCCTCTTCAAGTGGGAAACATGATAGTATCCAAATGGGGTATTTGATATGATATTTCAACATCCATGATTGAAAAATATCCTTGTTATACCATCTTATGGTACATATACGCCTAAATTACAGCCATTTCAATCAATTTGTTACAATTTATATAATCAAATATGATTACCCTTTGAAATCTATGGCACCTCATCCACCTCATATGTGTGTGTGTGTGTGTGTGTGTGTGTGTGTGTATATATATGTATATATATATATATATATATATATATATATATATATATATATATATATATATATCTGTGTGTGTGTGTGTATACACACACACACACACAGATATATATATATATATATATATATATATATATATATATATATATATATATATATATATATATATATATATATATATATATATATATATATATATATATATATATCTGTGTGTGTGTGTGTGTATACACACACACACACAGATATATATATATATATATATATATATATATATATATATATATATATATATATATATATATATATATATATAGAGAGAGAGAGAGAGAGAGAGAGAGAGAGAGAGAGAGAGAGAGAGACACACACATATATATGTGTGTGTGTGTGTGTACACACACACACACACACACACACACACACAAGCTATGTTTATGGATGAGGTGCCATAGATTTCAAAGACATTTATAGTTGTTTCACTTAGTGAGAATGTTTATATACAACCAATTTATAAAAAAGGTGTAAAATTTTCAAAATAAACCAATGCAAAATCCAAATTTTCAAAACAAAATTTAATTCTCAACAAGAAAAATCACATGTAACACCTTAAAAATTGGTTATTCATATATATCAACATTTTCCTCAAAATTAAAAATATTTGGCACAATATTCTACAAGTCCAAATCATACTGTGCATCAATATACATCTCCTAGAGTTATTTATCCTACATAGGATCACACAAGAAGTGATCTATATAGTTTTTTTAATGTACATGATATAGTTTTTTTAATTTTTGTACATGCCCATGTATCAAATTTATATTAATTAAACTTATTAATTTATCTCTTATTACATATTTTTATGATTCTCACATTGACAAGATCATTGGTTAGCATGTTGCATTTTCAAATTTTCTAAAAATTTAAAAAATATTCAAGTAATTCAAAAAATAAGAAATATAATTATACATATATATTGGTTCACTTCATTTTTTACTCTTATATTTCTTGCATATGCGGTCAATTTTATCAAATTATTATAATCCCTTGGCTCTTTTTAAATTTTTGGCCTCTCAACTCTTTTTTTCACTTTATAGATTTGAATAGTTCAAAAAAATGATCGATTTCACCATAATATATCATTTATCTCTTTATTTTCATTGTTTAAACTGATAATATGTCATTTTTTTATAAAGTAAAAAAATTAAATAATAGGGACAAGACTGAGTACCACTACTATCCTAGTTGGTCGATCTGTCTTGTGCCTATTTTCACCTAGAAATCATAGTTTGAGCACAAAAATCTTTAATACTTATAATTTATAAATATTTGAATCATTTTAAATATGAAAATAACTATTTTATATACAAAATATCACTCTTTTTGTGTTATATTTCGCACATACATACTACATACTTTGAAAAGTATAAATTTGATGAGATGAGGATGTACAAACAATCTTCTGCATAGTGTTTCTATTCCTACATACTTTTCAAAGTTACAATTCATATACAATGAGGGCATCTTGCTCATACATGGCCATACAATCATTTATAGTGCATACTTCATAAATTATTTTGATATCTCTCTTATTATTTTACTTTTGACACTTGGTTATCACTTATTTCTATTATAAAAATTTAAAACGTAGAACAATTCATATATACACAAAAATAAAAAAAATATTTAAAATATTATAAAATATCCAAAATTAGGACATGAGCATGATTAGACATCTATTTTATACCATTGTCATATGTTATTTATCTCATGAGTATTATATAACATTTTATTTTTCTATCACACATGCATTTCATTTGTATTCACGAGTGTTGTGTAGGACATATAAAATTTTATAAGGAATAAGATGATCTTGTCTCTACCTGGTAGCCTTAATAAATTGGGGGCATCTTATCCATAGGTAACAATAGATATAGGTTTTATAATTCTAAGACTCCTATATTTTTGAGATTTATACTATCTAAAAATGTCTTGCTAACATTTCTCTCTTACATTGTGTACATGAATATGCTATTTATTAGGATATGATCACATTACATTTGCATAGTTTAGATTACATTTATAATTTTATGTTCCATTGATTAAATTACTTACACATAGTAGGTTAGATATTACTTATATATTGTGTGTCATGTGGCCCTTGTATACAAACTTTTTCGAGCATCTATATGAAATTTTGTTGTTGTGAGCAACATTTGAACATGTCCATTGCTTTGGTCCTTGGCCCTATATTATGTTTGACATTTGAAACTGTGCCTTGATTTTTATATTATTCATGTACTTTAAATTTGGTCCTTGACCTTGTGTTTGTAATATTTAATTTTTCAACACTTTAACTTGTCCTTTGTATATAGCCTTTGGCCTTATTGTTTTACATATGTTTGGTGTGCTTTCATGCTTGTTAATATTGTTAAGTTTGATGAGTGACATGATCCATATCATGGACTAACTAAAACATAAGATACTAACTTTACATTCTATTAATATGAGCTTCATTAATACATTCTTACAGGCCTTAACTCACATGTTACATACATAATTATAATGATGCGAATCTTTCTATGATAACATACTTTTATCATATGCTACATTATATAATGATTATGTCATACTACACATGTTATAGTTAACCTTTATTTTGAGATGGTTGAATTTTAGGATGAATTACCAACCCAAAAAAAGATAATTTTAGTTGTATTTTCATACATGAGATAAAACTTTTCAAAATAATTTTTTTAATACATTATAAAGCTTCACATGCTACATAATGGTTTAAAATTTAGTCATTATCATAGATAATAAGGGCATATGTTGCACATATGCATAAAAATTTAAGGGTAAAATTAAAAATTTATATAGTTTTGAGTACATGATATAGGTTCATGAAAAAATTTAAAACATAATTTATAATTTAAATCTACATACAAATATAGATTTTACATGTATCAATGGGGGCATAGTACAAATTCATGGATACTATGTTATTTCTCAAAATTAAAAATAATAATTTATAAGTTGTGAACATAATAAGAGAATGTATGTACTCTATTATATTTTGATCATGAATTTAGGAACATATTTTTAATTGAATATAGAAGTCATCTATAGTGGTTGATTTAATTTAAGTGTATAATACATAACGTAGAGGTTCAGTGCCCTATAGTATTTTGTCTATGAATCCATTTGTATTTAAACCCATTTCACATATTGAGGTTATACATACCAATTTATTTAAATTTAGGTTTATGTGTACCTCAATTGGTTTTATTTATTTTACAAAGTGAAAATTCAATTTGGGGTTTGATCAATCTCAAATTATCCATTGGTTCAGCTAAAAAACTAAATTTTCCAAGTGATTCATGAGAAAGACCAATTCTTAAATGATTTAAGGAAGTGTAATCTCCATGAAAAATCATAAAATAAACATTGGATCCCCACATATAGTATTTACTTCTCCCTTTCTCTCATTTTAAATTCATGTATTTTAAAATTTCAAGATTCAAGCAATTTTCAAATTCAAGTTTCTTTTTTCAAATTTTATTTTTCAAAAGAATAAAGTAATTACTTAAAATGTTTTATAAGGTTCACAAAATATTATAGGGACCAATATTATTTTATTACTATCTCAAATAAAAAATTTCTTACACACAAAGATATATATCTCAATTAATCTATAAAATTCATTTTAAAACTACTATAGACATCTAAATCCGATCATGAATACTTGATCATGTTATTTTTGGTCCTAATTAAATTTAATTAAATTTTACACTTAAGTTTTAACTATTTTTACACTTTCCCCTATCTTAAACACATATGAAAACCTATTTATATTTAAAAAAATTATTTGTCGACTACATAAATGTTCTAATTGCATATGTATGGAAAAAACTATATCTAAAATTTCACATGTTTTCCAAAGGGATAAAAAAATATAGTATGGACAATAGTGGGAGGAATTATTGTCCCATGTTGTACAATTATATCCTTAACCCTATAATGGTCAATTTTTAAAATAAAACCCTTAATTATTTTGTCATCTATGATTTTAGGATGCCTAATGTGTGTTTTCATTTTTTGGATTGTTATAACAGTGCACTCAAGTTTATTGTTCTTTCACTTGGCATAGAGGATTATTTACATTGATGGACACTGATCAAAATTTCCCCATTATTCACAATTATAATTTTAATCATTTCAATTAGACATCAACCAACTAAAAATCTTGATTTTTCTATCCCAAAGTAAAGCATGATAAATTAGTCAATCCATACCTAGATGATTTTATATAATCAAAGAAGAAAAAATACACAAAGGAATCTAAGAGGGAGAATTAACTAAGCTTTATTTTCATTCTTTGATTATTTTATATGTATGTCTTATTCAAATAAACCTGATTTACACTCCATCCTTTTCTATTTATAGGTTTTCAATCATTGATAACTCTACTAAGGTTTTAACATTGAAGAAATTATTTGTCGGTCTTATGAATAGTTATAAAGGTTAAATATATGTATAGAGACGTAATTTAACATGTCATAAGTTATCATTCCTTAATTTCATATCTTTTAAGAAAATATAGGATCAACCAACTTGGACATTACTGGGACTTGATCCTATCCTTAGTCTATTGATCCTGCCCCTATTCAGCTTCAGTTCCCACTTATAGGCACTTGCAACATCTACTCTTATTTTTTTGTATTTTCCCTCTGTCAATCAAAAAAATTAGATCTAATGCATAAATAATTAATTTTGTCTTTTAAATTCATAGTTAGCTTGTTTACAACACCTTGTTGAGTTCAATTATTTGCTTTCATTCTCCTTATCAAAATTTTATTTATAACACTCTAATTTATTCTATATAGTTTATATTCATTATTTTTAACTGACCTTTCAATCCAAAATTATATAATACAATAATAATGAACATATGCATGTTTCTAGCATACCGTAAAAATAAAAAATCAAAGATTATTTCTCTAATACACCTTATTTGTCTTTAAAAATTTGCACATAATCTAATATAATTAATAATTATAAAATTTTAAGTCCTAATACTTTCTTATAAATATTAAAATAATGTTAAAAATGTGAAATTCATTCTCTCTCTAGAAGTGGCAAAAGAATGTGAAGAATGTAAACTTCTCTCTAGAAATGGCAGAAGAATGTGAAATTCTCTCTCTATAACTGGAAAAATAATGTAAAAGATGTGAAAATCAAGGTTTTGAATTATTATATTAATTGAAAATTAATTTTTTGTCTCTATAAAATTGAATCTATGTATCAACAAAATTGTCTTAAAATTACTACCTGTCACACTAGTTGTGTTGTGACTAAAATTATTGACCAAATAGTATCATGAATAACTTCAACCTTGAAGATATATGATTTATTGTATAAAATTATGTATACATATAATAATATCATAGATAAGTAAAATAAAATAATTTCCTCAATTCCAATTAATGCACTACATAACCTTTGTGTGCAATTCTTGTTAATAAAGAAACTTGAAAAAAAAAACTTATTACAAGGTAATTTACAATGCAAGTAAAGTCTAAATATAAAAAATAATAAATAACTCCTATACCATTAAGTGATCTAGAAATAGATTAAAATAAATTACAATATGGTAAATAAATTAAATTTTAAATACTGTAAATATTTAGACATCATGTAAGAAGCCTCTTTAATAGTAAAGTCAAGCATACAACTAAAAAGTCATCATAGTCAACTAACTAAGATAATTAAAGAAAATTAAATCAAATCAAATTTAATCTAAGTCATATAATAAATAATCAATGTGATTAATCTTTGGTAATTGGTGTATAATGATTTATAATCAACTAAGTTCTCAAATAGTGAATTAAAGCACACCGAAGTGAACTGGAGTGAATGGGGAGTTCCACCTATTTTTTAAAAACAATTATTGAAATTTTTTTCAAAGTGAGTAAAACACTAAATAAGGTAATAAATAAATGAAATAAATTTTAAAAATAATTAAAATATATAATATAATAATTCTCAAAATATAACTCAAGTACCCATATTGGCATCATCCTCAACATTCTCCTCTTTGATGTGAAGAGGTGAATTTCCTATCATCTCCTTGAGTCTTCCATGACTATGTTTGCAAAATATTTTTGTAATAATATCAATAAATAGATATTAATTTCTAACATACTAAATGAAAAATATTTTTTCATTGACCAAGTATCTTACAGAGTAGTATTTGATTTCAATGTGATTGGTTCTAGCATAAAAAACTAGATTCTTGGACAATTGTATTGCCCCATTGTTATCACAAAAATCTATGTTGTCTCAATTTGAACCTCTTTAAAATAAAAAAATCTTCTCAACCATAAAATTGTGTTAAATATTTTGTAAAATATGTATTTTTTACTTTATTAGAGGATAATGTAAGTGTAACCTATTTCTTTGAAGACTAAGAAACCAACCCACTTCCTAATGTAAAGCAATACCATGAAGTTAACTTCTTGTTATCAAGAGATCCTCCCTAATATAAATATATATATCTAATTAGACATAAATTCATTTATATTTTTAAATTAATACCATGATTATAATTACCTCTTACATATCTAAAAAATCTCTTAACTACTTGCAAATATTTTAATGACAGTTTACCCATAAATCTAAAAATTAGTGAAACTCTATAACTGATATCAAGTCTAGTTAGAGTGAGATACATCAAAACTTACACCATTATTATAAAATTATCTTTATTAGATAACTTAATTCCATCCTATCTTATAATATTTTATTCACTTGTAATTATAGTGTCTATATGCTTGGAATATTGAAGATTATACTTCTTTAGCATGTCTTGGGCATACTTGGCTTAACAAATGAATACTTCCTTTTTATTTTGATGTATTTTCATGAAAATAAAAAAATTAATAAATATAATATTATTAATCTCAAATATTCATTTTATATATTTCTTGAAGATATTAAACATCTCCATAGAGTTACCTATAAATATCAAGTTATCTACATAGAGACAAATATATTAAAAAAAAAGAATTCAATGATTGTATGTAAAGATTTGGTTAATTTTAACTTACTAAAAATATTTGATCTAATAATCAGTTATAAATTATTTATTACCAAGATATTCAATCTTGATTTATTCCATAAAGAGTATTAATCAATGTATATACCCAAAATTCTTAACCCTTTACCTCAAAATCTTGTGTGCCACATATACTTCTTCTTCAATCATTTTATTAAGGAATGGAATTTTAACATAAATTTGATGGATTTTAAGTCCTTTATGAGAATATAAAACAATAATTATTATTATATTATCTTAGCATGCTATAAGATCATAATTTTCCTCATAGTCAACCCTATATATTTGTGTAAACCCTTTTACAACTAGTTTAGCCTTTAGCTTGTCAATTGTACCATCACTTTTAACTTTGGTCTTATAGACAAACATTATACTAATGAAATATTTATTCATATATATTTATGGAACTATATATTTGACCAAAAAAACTAGACCCCATATTCCATTCCCAACCTATCCCCATGTATATAGATAGGGAGAGGGAGAGGAAGTGGGGGGGAAAAAAAAATTATATATTTGGGGGAGGGGGAAGGGAGGCAATGTCTATAGTGAGAGTGGTGGAGTGGAATAAATTAAGGTTTAATTATATTTCATGTATTATTCCTCTCAATTTATTCTATCTCTAATTTCATATCATCAACCCATTCTTTATTTTAATTAGTTTCTACATAACTTCTAGGTTCACTAGTCACTGATAATGCAAACATAATATTTTCATCATAAACATCATAAAATAGTCATCTTCCTAATTTTTTAATCCTTTTTATCCTCTTATAATAATTTTGATCCAAAATTTGATTGGCTATATGAATATTCAACAAATACTTATTCTTTTTTGGTGTTGATGTAGATGGATTATTAATCTCTTACAAATAGCTATTATTATTTTCTGATGAACTAGAAACATGTGTAGGACTTCATAACCCATCAAAATAAAATTTAAGAGAATACATCCTTATATTTTTAAATGTATATCTACAATATCATAATCAAAATACACCTATTTTTTGAAAATTATAATCCTTAGAAATAATTATTGATCTACTAGCAGGATTATAAAACTTGTATGTCTTACTTTCATCACTATAACCTATGAAAATATAAGAAAAACTCTGTGTATCTAATTTTTTATATTATCATATATAACATGTAGTAAATATAAACAAATAAATACCTTTAAAAGATTAATAATTGTTTTTCTTTTCAAACCAAGCTTCATAGACTGTCTTATCTTTGATTTCCATTGTAGGACTTCTATTAATGATGTAGACAATTGTTTTCAATGCTTCAACTTAAAAACACCTTTCCAAGTGTTTATTTTCTTACATAGTAATTTAAAACTCCATGATGGATATATTATTTATTTTATAAACACCATTATGTTTTAGTGTGTAAGGATTTCATTAACTACCTTGTGGTTCCTTTAGAATTATAAAACTCATTAGATTCATTAGAAAAAAAATCACCTCTTTTATCTATTCTTAGGGTCTTGATAGATTTTACACGTTCATTTTTATCCAAAAATTTTAAATTAATAAAATATAAAAAATATCCACTCTTTTATTTCAATAAATAAACCCACATAAACCTTGTAGCATCATCTATGAAGGAAACAAAATATAAATTATTACCAATAATTTTAAATGACACTGGTCCACACAAATCTAAATGAACTATCTCCAAAGGTGTGTTTGCTCTCTATTTTTAAATAAAGAATGACTAACTATAGTATTTCATAATAATACATGAATTACATGTATCATTTTTATTTAATTGTAGCTTGGGATGACCTCTTACCATACCTTTTGTGTCAAGAATATGTAAGCTCTTAAAACTGATATGATCCAATCTTGAATGCCACAACATGTTAACATCTTCAATAGTAGAGAAAAAAAAAATTTAATTCAAAATATTAATATTTAATGTAAACATATTATTCATTTTCATATATATATTTTTTTAATAAATGTATTTCTAGATCTCTTATAAAAATAGAACAAACCCCATCTTCAAAAAGTAACTTGAAACCCTTTTCTACTAATTGACCAACACTTATGAAATTATGACTAAATTTTAGATAAAAGTAAATAGCTTATGGTGATATGAATGCTTACATTTAATTTAACTTGTATGGACTTTCCATCTTCTAATTTCTCATGCATTTTGAAGGAATCATCTAATTTGCTAAAATTATCTTTATGGTTTATCACCTGATTTGAGCAACATGAATTAAGAGATAAAAAATTAGTTTCTTCTTATATTCCTAAAAATAATGTGAGACAATAATATGAGTCCTATTTAAACTCACTTTATTTATCTTAAAAATCTTTCTCTTCCCTTTTTTTATTGTCTTGATTCTTAGCTACTAATATCATACAATGTTTTATCATGCATCTTCATTTCTTGTAGTAATGACAAGTAAAATATTTTTTACTCTTATTTGTAAACTTTGATTAATATTTTCTCTTTGAATTTGAGTTTTATAAACTCCCTTGATTTTTATTTTTATTTTTGGTCTTTGAAACTCTTGCATTGCTTTTAAGTGATTGTTTTAGACCATGTTTTATGTCTCCTACATATAATCTCATCTAATCCTTATGAGATAAGAGAGAACCTACTAACTCATCAACACTTATAGTGATCATGTATTTATACTCTTCAAGAGTGATCAAAGTATATAGTCATTTTTAATTTAAATATCTTAAAATATTTCTTACTATAAAATTATCTTGTAGAGTATCTTCATAAACTATCATTCTATGAACTAAATCATTTACTCTTATGTAATAATGTCCAACTCCTTCATAATCTGACATTCTCAAATTCTCAAAATTTATTTTTAGAGTTTGGATTTTTGATTCTATTACTTTAATAGATCCTTTATATTAATTCTATATGATATTCCATGCCTCATATTTCATCTTGAAATTCTTGGATGAATACTTGGGTCTATGGCACTCTGAATATAGAAGAAATCTTGTGCATGATAACTCCAGGATCAAAATAGATTGAACCTTGTCCCCGCTTAGTGTGAGTGCACAAGTATTTTATTAATTTCAAAAAAAATAAGTACATAAGGGTGCCTTTACTCCGTTAACCCTTTCACAATGCAAATATGGATTTATATCATTTTTACCAATGACCGGTAAAAACAACTAATCCTATAACCAGCTAAATACGGGAAAACAACCCATAAAGTAATTCTAATTAATAAATATAAATATTAAAACTACCTAATAATTAAACTAAGTTTATTTATTTTATGGGGGTGTCTTTATAAAAGATGCATGCTCCATTTACAATAGTAATTTATTTTCTACCAAAAAAACTAACCTAACGTTAAGACTTTGGAACAAGTCCTAACAAACCCCCCTATGATCCAAAGTCAGGTCTTTGGACACATACCAAGCATTTTTCTGAATTTTTCAAATTTGATTCTATCAAGGGGTTTTGTGAAGATATCGGTTGTCTAATCGGTAGTTGGGTAATATATTGGATCAAGAGTTTTCTTTGCCACCAGCATTCACAGATAATGATATTTGACATCCATATGTTTTGTTTTGGCATGAAACACTGGATTCTTGGACATCTTGATTGCACTCTGATTATCAATGTATAACTGTGTAGGAGCAAACTGAGAAACCTGAAGATCTTCAAGAATACGATGAAGGTAAACAATTTCTCTAGAAGCATCCCATGCTACAATATACTCTGATTCTACTGATGAATTTGCCACTGTATCCTGCTTCTTACAACACCAAGCAATGGCAGCTGAACCCATATACATAGTGTATCCTGTGGTTGACACTCTGTCATCCACACATCCACCAAAATCTGCATCACAATATCCAACAAGTTTGAAGTTCTTGTTGCGGCGGTATTCAAGGCCATATGTTTTCATTCCCAGAAGGTAACAAAGTACTCATTTTGCTACATGCTAATGAATTTCTCTAGGCTCATGCATAAACCTAGATAAAATTTCAATTGAAAATGAAATATCAGGCCTGGTAGTCATCAAGTATATCAAACCTCCCACCAATTGTCTATATGTTGTGCCATAAAAAAAGGCACTGCTATCATCCTTAGACAATTTCAAGTTACTTTCCATGGGAGTGAGGGAAAGTTTGCAATCACTCATGCCAAACCTCTCTAATAACTCAAAAATATACTTAGTTTGTGAAATAAAAATACTGTGCTCTTTCTGAGTTACCTCTATGCCTAGATAGTAGTGAAGAAGTCCAAGATCTGTCATCTCAAACCCATCTTTTAATTCCTTCTTCATAGACTTGTTATGATTTTCATCATTACCTGTAATAAACAAGTCATCAACATAGAGAACTAGTAACACCATTTTCTTACCCTGCACTCAAAAATAGAGAGTATCATCTGATTCACTATGATGAAAACCAATGGATTTCAAGTATGAATCCATTTTCTCATACCAAGCCCTGGGTGCCTATTTGAGCCCATACAAAGCTTTTGTCAATTTACACACTTTGTGTTCAGCACCCACCTATTCAAAACCCTAAGGTTGTTTCATATAGACTTCTTCCTGTAAATCACCATTTCAAAAAGCACTTTTAACATCCAACTGATGTACTTTCCAACCATTTTGTGCTACTAAGGCAAGTACCATATGAATAGTGTGCCATTTGGCAGTTGGTGCAAATGTTTCCTCATAATCAATACCTTGTTGTTGCACATATCCTTTGGCAACAAGTCGTGCCTTATGTTTATCAATGGAGCCATCTGATTTATACTTAGTCTTATAAACCCATTTACATCTGATGGGTTTAACATGTGGAGGAGGATCAACTAAAACCCATGTATTATTGTTAAGTATGGAATCATACTCACATTTCATTGCCTGTTGCCAAACATGTTCAGTAGATGTCTCCTCAAAAGTTGATGGATCAGTGGAAGTAGTAACAACCATAGCATAGTTCAACTATTTTTGAGAATTCCTGGGCCCTGTTAAACCAACTTCATTTACTGTCAAGTCAGAAAAAGTACTTTGAGCCCATTTTGGATACTTAGATAAATTATTCAAATCAGGGACTCCTGAATTCTCATTAGGTGCATCATTTGATGGGGGACTTAGAGAATTTCCAACAATTTCTAAGTCATCAACCTGTGAACTTGTAGATGAAGGAGAGGAAAGTGAAGGAATTTGAGTCTCATACCATAACTTAGAAGAGTTATCCCCATTATTCAAACCCTTATCTTTTTTTGCATTTTTCCTCTCTAATCTATCAAGTTGAGAATCAATCTCTACAGTGTTCATAGTCCCAAATTCATCAAATATTACATCTCGACTCACTATGAATTTGCCTGAATCCTGTGCAAGCAAACAAAATCCCTTTTTATCTTCAGAATAACCAAGAAAGATGCATTTTCGACTTCATGGTTCCAACTTAGTTCTATGTTTAGGAGGAACCAAAGCAAAACAAAGACATCCAAACACTTTCAAGTGTTTAACTTTGGGTTTAAACCCATACCATGCCTCATATGGAGTTTGTCCCAAAAGTGCAACTATGGGGGACCTGTTTCTCAAATACACTACAGTACCAACGGCTTCAGCCCAAAATTTATCATCAAGCTATTTATAGTGTAACATGGCACGTGTTGTGCCCTCTAAAGTTCTATTCATTCATTCAGATACTCTATTTTGTTGTGGAGTATAAGCATTACTATATTGTCGATGAATTCCATGTTCTCGACAATAGTCTAAAAATTTATTAGAGGTATACTCACCTCCATTATCTGAACGAAGAGTGGCCAAATGTGAACCTGTTTCTTTTTTGACTAAGTGTAACCAATCAACAAACTTAGCGAAAACTTTAGATTTGTTTTTCATAAAGAATACCCAAGTCATCCTAGAAAATTCATCAATAAACAAGACAAAGTATCTACACCCACCAATGGATGACTTTTTCATGTCACATACATCACTATGAACTAACTGTAAACATATGTTAGCTCTCCAAGATGACTGTTTAGGAAATTTTTCCCAATTTTGTTTGCCCAAAACACATGACTCAAAGAATATTATCTTTACAAAAAGTGGGCAACCCATTCACCATACCATATCTCTGAAAATCCACTAAAGAGTGAATATTCAAATGTCCATAGCAGAGATGCCATAACTGTTGTGTAGACATAGTACCTGTACCTGTATCAACAACTGCTGCAAGTTTTACATTGGGAAGAAGCACCTTATAATGCAATCTAACCAAGTTACCATCTTCATATCCTATATACATGGTTTTATAATTATCCTTCACTGAATTGATGTAAATGAGCCCATTTTCAAGCACAATTTGATAACCTTTCTTTCTAATAGTTACCAAAGAAAGTAAGTGTTTCTTCAATGTGGGAAGATACCAAACATCCTCCAAGTATTTTATAGACCCATTAGGAAGAAGAATTTGAATAGTACCAAGTCTTAATGGTGTATGCATAGACTTATCTACTAAGGCAACTAGAGAGAGAGAAGCTTCCTTATAAGACCAAAAGAAATCTCTCCTAAATGTCATGTGTTTGGTTGCTCCTGTGTCTAAAACCCATACATCTGTCAGCTCATCTCTAGTCTCATATTCAACATAATCAATGTGCCCCAAAGAAGTAAATGCAAATTCATGGGCAACATTACTAGATTCATCATAGTCATGATCGACATACTGAGCAGAGTTAGTCTTAGTCACTTTTTATGGCCTCTAAATTTTATCAAAAGGAATCCTACATTGTGAGGTAATATGACCAAATTTTCCACATCTATGACACTGAATGTCAGATCTACCTCGACCTCTACCCCTATATGAATTTTGACCATGTCCTCGATCACTTGTTTCATGTGAATGTGATTGATTAGATTGTTGATTATGTGAATGAACCCTACCTCTATTTTGATATCTGCCTCCTCTGTAACCTCAACCCCCTCTATAACTATTTCCTCTATTGTTTTGATTCCCAGATGAAGATGAACTAGGATTTGACTCTAAAACATGGGCTTCTTTAGTTTTCTTAGATTTCTTGGGTAGAGAGAGGTCATGTTGGATGAGCAACTCAGCCAACTTATCAAAGGTGATGCCTATGATCTTGTCAGAGACATGGAACATTTCAACAAAATTCCTCTAGGACCCTGGTAGTCCTTTTAAAGTAGCAGTAACTATGAGGTCATCATCTAGTTTTCCAAAACCAGCCTTAGTGTACTCAGTAGTGATATTTTTCAACTTAGACATATATTCTCCCATATCCCCATCCTCATCTAATGATAAATTAAACAACTGCATATGAATATCTATCTTCTTATGCTTAGGTTTCTTATCATACAAATCTGACAATGTTTTCCATGCAGTGTAACTATGAGGAGAATTTTCAATATGAACATACGTATCATGAGTACAGCAACAATTAATGAGAGCTAAGGCCTTAGAATCACACAAATTGAAAATATCTAACTTAGCCTAGTCTGTTGGCAATGTGGGATTTTCATTCTTAACAATATCCCATAACTCATTAAACACTAGTGAAGCCTCCATCAATTGTTTCCAATCTGAATAATTGGAAATTGTTAATCTATCACCATCTGAAAGCAAATTCTAAATTTTTAGTATTTTTGAAAATAAAGCAAGTGTAGTAGAGAAATGTGTGACAAAATGTGAAAGAAATGAAACAAATATCACACTCACTGCACAAGACACTACTTCTACGGGGTTTTGCACTTAACCTCCGCGTAGAGCGTAAAAGAAAAAAACAAGTATTTTTGATGGGTTTTGCACTTAACCACACCAAAAATCAATGATTACACCCTTATTTTGCCAAATTACAACCTTATTTCACCAATTACACCCTTATCTCACCACAACAATGA
Source organism: Torreya grandis (assembly GCA_037957365.1). Taxonomy (NCBI): domain Eukaryota; kingdom Viridiplantae; phylum Streptophyta; class Pinopsida; order Cupressales; family Taxaceae; genus Torreya; species Torreya grandis. The sequence goes on from JARHVA010004539.1 coordinate 376,586, forward strand.
GAAAGAAAAATGATTGAATTTTGCCCCTTTTTTGAAAAATTAAATAACACAATACAATAAGTATGTATTTTAAAATATTCTAATTTAAAAGGTAATATTCCTTTTTCAAAAAAGTATATTCCAAAGCAAAAATGACTTTCTCCAAAAAGGGATTTAAACCCTTGACCTCTTCCTTTGCAATTTTTTAACAAAATAGGCTTAACCAATTACTCTAAGAGCATTTACAGAACATTATACTCAGAAATTTATATTTATACCAAATTTTTGTGTATGAGGGAAAATAAAAAAAATTACATGAGAGTAAATAAAAATAAATTTTTCCCTTTCTTTTTAGCAGTCACTTCAATCTTCTCCTGGGGGACCCAGCAGCAAATATTTAAGAAAATCAAACTTTAGAAAACTTCAAAATAAATTTCTGATTTTTATTCCAGCACCATGTTTGCCTGGGATGCCATGGCTGCTGTTGGAGAATTATTTCACCTGTTTTCTCTCACCTAAGCCGTACAAATCTGTACAGGCATGCTAAAAATGATTGTTTTTGTGTTTTTGCAAAAAAATTTGAAGTGTATTTGCAGAGAATGGATTAAAAACAAGCCTGGGCATTGGAAGGCCATACAACAGGCCGTACAAATGCAAAAAAATTCCATATTTTTAGTTTGGATGCAAAAATAGGAGTTTAATACCATTTACAGATGATTTGGATATTAAGAAGCCTGAGAATGATTAAAAATAACAAGGGCAGCCATGTATGTAAATTTGTAGAGGTTTTCCACAGAAAATAGGCCGTACAAATCTAATTTTGGCTAAAAAAATAATGAATTAATAACATTAAATGCTAAATTTCATTTTTATGCCAAATGAGGAGGCTTAACAGAGGAAAAATTGAGTATGAATGGAGTATGAATGATCCAAAAAGGTGAGACAGTGGTATATGGCAACTACAGGTTTAAATATAAATAATTTTAAAAAAATTAAAATAATTTAATAATTTTTCAAAATATTTAAACCAAAACTATATAGCATACCTTATTTCCATGCCAAATGAAATCACGTGAAATGATTTTTCTCCTTCCTCCTTCGAATTCACCGTGCTCCCAACCATGCTCTGATACCACTGATAACTCTAGGATCAAAATAGGTTGAACCTTGTCCCCGCTTAGTGCGAGTGCACAAGTATTTTATTAATTTCAAAAAAACAAGTACATAAGGGTGCCTTTACTTCATTAACCCTTTCACAATGCAAATATGGATTTATATAGTTTTTACCAATGACCGGTAAAAACAACTAATCCTATAACCAACTAAATATGGGAAAACAACCCGTAAAATAATTCTAATTAATAAATATAAACATTAAAACTACCTAATAATTAAAATAAGTTTATTTATTTTATGGGGGTGTCTTTATAAAAGATGCATGCCCCATTTACAATAGTAATTTATTTTCTACCAAAAAAACTAACCTAACATTAAGACTTTGGAACAAGTCCTAATAGTGGATCTCCCTTTTCTTCATCTTTTTTCATTCTTTGTTGATCTTGTGTCAAGGTGTTTTAATAATAACATTGTGTGTAACCATGGATAACATTATCCTAAAATTATTTCCAAAAAAATAATTATCTTTAATTGATCTCTCCAATACTCCAATTTTTCACCTTTAAAAACATGAATATTCACGGAAACAAATTCACTAAAACCGTTGTATCTTCTAAAAATGACTTGAAAAACCATTTGAACCTTAATTGCATGTGGACATGATACTAAATAATATTTTTTAATGAGTTTATTTAGTTTAAATAAGCTTTACTTACCTCTAAATTTGAATCTATGTATCAACAAAACTATCCCAAAATTATTAGTTGTCAAACTAGTTTTGTTGTGAATAAAATTATTGACTAAAACATGTCATGAATAACTTAAAAATTGAAAATATATAATTTTTGATATAAATATTATATAATTTAAAAAATATTAGAGATAAAACATACAAAACACTTTTCAATTTGAATTAATTCACTACACAACCTTTGTGTAATTCTTATAAATAAAGAAAGCTAAAATAAGCTTATTACAAGGTAACTTGTAATGCAAGTAAAATCTAAATATAAAAGTATAATAAAGAATTCATTAAAAAATAATAAAACTAAAAATAGACTAAAAAAATTGAAAATATACTAAATAAATGAAATTTAACTTTATATAAATATTTGGACATCATATAAGAAGCCTCTTTAATAGTAAAGTCAAATATGCAACTAGAAAGTCATCCTAGTCAACTAACTAGGATAATTAAAGAAAATTAGCTAAAACAAAATTTAAGTCCAATTCATATAAATAAAAAACCATATTATTAATATTTTATAATGAGTGGATAATGATTTAGACTTAAATAAATAATCAAATAATGAACTAAACTACAATGAACTAGAGTGAACTAGCAGTTTCATTTTTTTTAGGAAATCATTAGAAATTGTCTTAAAGTGACCAAAAAATAAATTAAGGTCACAAATAAATCAAATAAATTTATAAAACACTTAAAAATTAAAATATTCTAAGATTAAAAATAGAACTCAAGTGCCCATATTGACATCATACTCAACTTAAATTCCTTGTCTCTATAGAAAATGGAAAATGCAAAGAATATGAAATTATTTTTCTTTATAAAAATTAAAAAAATCACATGAAGAACGTAAAATTAATTATTTATATAAATGGAAAAATAATGTGAATAAATTAAAATCCCTTTTATCTCTCTCAAAATACTAAATTACACAAACATATGTGATGATTCCTTATCTTCTATTGAAATACAATATAAAAATATCTCTTAAAATGAGATTTTTATTGTAACAAAAATATGATGATAATGTAATTATATGAAATGATACATATTTAGAATGTGAATCTAAGGAAGTTAATTCTACACATAGGTGTGTTAATTCTATCAATGTAGGCTTGGTATATAGTTTGTTTTCTTAGATTTCCTTCACCTATCCATAATAGTGTACCTATGGCAACTTACAATAATAAGATTCAACCATTTAATTATACTTATAAATATAATAACCCACCTTCCCAAGAATTCATTTGCTTAATGCATGTTGTGGGTGCCTTGTAATATAAAATGTATCACCTAACATGAGAAAGCAAAGCATACCATGTGTGGGTTGATTCTAATGTTATATATGAAAAACCAAATTGTGTACATTATTATAGATGTCCCATTACCTCAAAAATTCATTATGCCTACATTTTGTGTGTTTCATTAAACTAGTTATCCATATTTACATCTCAAAAATTTTAAGGCTTCTATGGGTAGATATGATGGTAGTCATATTTTACTAAAAATATTTCCACAATGTTTTAGTATAAAAGTTTTGGTTTGGTTTCACTCTTTTCCTAATGGATCATTAAACTCATATATTGAGTTAAAATAGACATTTTTAATTCAATACATTTAAAATAGGGAGCCAAATATTACATTTGAATGTTTAACTACTCTTCATCAAGGAAAATTAGATCCGATTTATGATTACATTTAATTATTTAAGAGTTTTATGCACCAATTGATAAATAAAAAATAAATTTTGAATCACATTACATATTATATAAAGGCCTCATTTATCCTCTCAAAGTGGAGATGATTTATGACACTTTTTATTCATTTCAATCTCTTTGTTACAATAATGTTACATTAAAAGATAATTTGAAATATATCATAAATATATATAAGGTACATGAATACATTAAGCTATAAATAAAAGATCCATATGGTAGGATTTAATCCTCACATGTAGGTTTAGATCTCCATATTGAATTATTATTTAATCAGTATCTATGTGAAAATAATAAGTGGAAAAAATAATGTAAGTGATTGATACGTGAGAAATAATAACATTATAATAAGTATTGGATAGGATATTAGAGAGATTTAGTAGAGAAGTTGAGATCTTAATTAGGATATGGAAGATAATACTTGACTCCCACTTTATAGGATCAAGTATTTCTATAAACAACTCTCAATTATTTGAATAATATAATGAATTGTGATTAACCAAATTTATGTTGTGCACATCTAAGCTTTGGATATTCATTGAATATGGTGTAAAAACTATACCATATAAATAAGCTAAGGCAACTATTCCACCTCCTATGGCAAATATTCTAATAAGATAAAATCATGTTAAGGTTATCAATAAAAGGAAAGAATAAATTTAAAAAGTAGTACCTAAATTGAATAAACCTAATTTAAATAAGGTTAAACCACTCATATTTGATAGTTTTATATATCAACCAAATGATGTATTACAAACATTATTCGATAAGAAGCTAGTCACTTTTCCTCATAACAATTATCATCCTCCTCATTGTCTTGAGAAAATTAAGGCAAACCACTTTTTATTTATCATGATATTAATGTACATCAGGAAAATGATTTTTATGAATTATAAAAAAATATTATACAAATTACAAATATATGTATTATCATATTTGGAAAAGTTGACATTTGGTCAATAAGATCCCCTTCTCCATCTACTTTTACTACTCATTCAATGATGACTTAGATTTTTTAGGGCATTATTGAAAAGGAATGAATGGCTCATCATAATTATATGTATGGTGTTTCTAGGAGAATATATTACTATAGTTCACATTATACTATGAATAATCATCCCAAGATATTCCCATTGTAAAACAAGTAGTTATTCGAGCTATAACTAGAAAAGAACGTAGAGAAGGAAAATTTGAAAAAGATAAAGTAAAATAGAATGTGGGTATAGCTACATATCCTTACCAACAATCATGGATACTAAAGGTGAATAAAGAATATATAGATAAAAGTAAAGTGGAAATAAAAATTACTACATAACAACAATAGAGAAAAAAAATTTACTCAATTTTTCCACAAAAAGAGCAAAACATTGCTTCACAAGACTATAACAACTTAATATTACCTAGTGGAGGGGGTAATCATTGTTAAGTATCAAAGAGACATATATTAATTCAAATATTCCCATTGAATACATCTAATTTATATAATATAATTCAAAAACACAATAAAAATTCTATTAAAAACATTCCATATCAAATGAAAAATAATCAAATGTGGAAATTAAAACCATACGTGAAAATAATAACTGAGATATGAATCAATAAATATATCATCATATATAAAATATCAAAATTTATAATACATTGATATTTACTCAATTATTTGGGAAACATCCCTTGATGCCTATGAATCATCACTCTCACTATGTTTACTCATCCTATAAGTAGAGGCTCCATTATTTCCTCTATGCCTATGTGATTAAGATTTATATAATCTCATAAAATATCTAAAAATTTATATTTCCATGATCATCTATGTGTGTTCCACCTTTAGAGATATATATCAAGCCAGTAAATACGTTGATAGATCACTATTAGGTGTGAATATTGGTCATCTATTCAAATCTACTTATAAATCATAATGCTCATAATAAACTACAATGATATCAATAATAAAATGGAAACATAAATAAAAATGGGTGCATGTACACCTAAAATCTAGTATACCCTCATGAAAAACACACTTCCAACTATATCAAAGGGGAATATCCCATGTCAAAGTTCAAATAGATGCATCTACCATCGTATTAAAATACTCATCACTTGCATGATAAATTCACAAGATATTAGTATTATTTATATATGAATTAAAACTAAAAAATGATATAAGTACACATATATACTCACATATAGATTAAAAAAACTATAACATCAAATAGATCTGACTGAGGGTAGCCTAACCTTCTCGTCCACCGACTTTATCTCCTCCTCCTTGAATTGGAACCACACCAACTAGATCTATAACATTAGTAAATGTAATATGTCAGTTGTAACCTATATACCACTAGGTATGAAATGTGGTAAACCCCACATCATTAATATCTATAGCTATAAGTGGAAGATCCACATCCCCTATAGGTAGTGGTGGGAGATCTTCACCAATCAGTTCAGGTCTATCACATGGAATATGATCTAATGTCATAGTTATGTTTAATGGGAATGAGGATGGTGGTACATCCTACTAGATGCAAAACTTCCATGTCACCCTTTCAAAATTAAATATATATATATATATATATATATATATATATATATATATATATATATATATATATATATATATATATATATATATATATATATATATATATATATATATATATATATATATATAACACTATAAAACTAGTCATGGATCCATATGCTAACATGAATGCATTGTAACTCCATTGCATCATTAGTTCACCTATAATGCCCATGACACAACCTTTATAATATGGAAAAAAATGTGATCCTATAAAGGATCAATGATACTCCATTGTGATTATACCTTGATGTCTCCAAACCCACCACTCTAAAAACGTTTAAGGGTGGAACCAACCCTAAAATGCCATCTAGTCAACTAAATAACAATAATTTCATCATAAGCCTAGACATGTAATAAGGTCATTGTGTCAATGCCTCTAACATGATCCTCAAATGTAAACATATATAGATTCATGTATAAATGGGCCACCATGGTGCATCACCATAAATACTTCATGTCCATATCCCCAATGGCATTGAAAAAATGATACAATTGATAGGAAACATCTACAATATTTCCATCAATGATAACAATTGAAAATTTTAAACAACAAAAGAAATTATGAAATCATGGAACATATAAAGTAAAAATATCCCCAAGTAGTACCATGAAATCATGTGATTTATAATCATCTCCATGATCATGGTCAATCATGTATCTATATGCATGAATAATATATCCTTACCCCAATGTGGCCAACACTATGGCCCTCTCACCAACCTTTGTTAATCATGGTATCCACCATACATCCTTTAAAATAATAGTCATATCACTTGTGGGAAGCCAAAAATGTACATGTACCAAGGTTCCACCTCTCATCTAAGGCAATTATAAAATTGATATCATATGGAATCTACCCTAAATAGGTCACATGTAGAAGCCTAGCTCTGTTAATAATTTTCTAATCAACATCAACCAAATCCATCTTAATCATGGTATCCATATGCCAACCATACCATAACTCTCACGTTTGTAAATCCATCTAAAAATAAATAAACCAAAAAATATAAGATAAAATCAAATAAATGTAAAAAATACCAAGTCAAATCAATAAAATTCATAATTAACTATATGGAGTCAATACCATCAGACATTAACATCAAAAATGGGTTATTTCATTAGTTGATATCATTGGAATAGAGGAAAAATCCATCATGTTCCTGATAGTAATAACCTCCAAGGATCATTATTAAAAATAATAAAATTTTGATTTAAAACATCTAAAAACATATAAAATTTCAAAATAAAAAATATAATTTTTTTTCAAAATTGAAACACTAGTTAGACAAACAAAATTTTAATACATATTAGTCCTCAGGATGTTGTGCCTATAAGGTAGTTTGTAAATTTTTAAATTAATGAGGAATGACATCTTGGTGGCTCGACATTATGATTGATCATAACTCAAAATAAAAATTATAAGAAAATGATTTATAAAATTATAAAAAATCAAAATATTGATATGACTGACTTTTGAACTATGCACTATCTTAATCCATTTCTAAACTAATACATGTGAACTTTATGCATGCAACATATAAAATATTATATATGGAAATCATTCCCTATTAATTGCATGGGAACACATGAAACACATTATACTACATGGTAAAAATTTTGAGATTATCAATGACAATTTCTAATACACCAAAATTTTATAGATTTACTCCTATGAAATTGTTACCCAAATTTTTAGAATGGGGGAAAAGTTTATCTCTTGATATAAGCCATTATGTTTCAGATTTATTTTATATTATATAATGATTTTTTTATAGATATATACCATTTATCTATACCTTACCATCAATAAATTCATTCAAAAGCCAAAATACAATTATATAAATTAATACAATGAATATTTAAAATACCAATTTGGAAAAATATACAAAATCTACAATTATCAAGTTTATCTCATCACACCAATCTTTCAATATGATTGAGATTCGATAGTCACATCCATTACATATAAAGTGGGGCATACATTTGGATTGTTAAATAATTTTAGGTTATCATATTTTTTCACAATATACATGTTCCATATTATTTTATTTGGGTACACTACACATGTTCTAGATTATCGGAGTTGGCACATTTTCATGGTTTGCATTGGTTTATATATTTGATGATCAATTTACATGATATATATTAGAACATTGATAAAATTTAAATGGAATTATGCCACACATATGCATTCAATTTATATACACTTGAGTATAGATTTATACACACTTAGGTGTATATTCATGTTTATATACATAATAATTTACAAGAATAATATTACAAGCTATCACATAAACATACATTTGAGATAAAAGTTCTCAAATTGAGATTATATATTTATGGAATTATCTATCAATTGATATAGATTTATGGGTAATGATAATTATTCATTCACATATACACACTTAAAAATTTAGGGGTCATATACTAATTCATGCACATATATATAATTTAATAGTAACAAGACATGATAGTAGTTCATATTCAAACATGATAATATAGTTTACATTTGGATGAAAAATGGTTGTCAATCCACTTCACTCTTATTAGATCTATGGTCATGATGGAGGTCTAGACATTTTCCATTTTATTTCAATACTACATTATATTTTATAATGAATAAAACTACATAATCAAAGCCTACATCCATGATGGAAGCATGAACATTATTCATACCCTTTTGATCATGATTTATTGCTTACACAGAGTGAACTTGAGGAAAAAAATTAAAATTGAATTTATAAGCCATATGAAAGGGTTGATTAATTTTAAGGATGTTTTACAGATCAATTACACTTAACACATCACTCCTGATCCTAACATATATTTTATATGTAATCTTGGAACTATTATTTAAATAACTATTTCTAACCATGTCCATTTCTCTAGCTAGGAAATGAACAAGACTGCAAGTTCCCTCTTCTTTTCTATAGTGACTAGGTCAATTGTTTATCCTCAATATTTCAAATATTTATGAAAATATAAATATCCATTAACATATTACATTATTGACATCATACAATAGACATATATGTATATTTATTCTATGAATATGTTTTCTCATTACAATTATATTTTATTTATTTGAGCAGAAATCAATCTAATTCCATACATCATGTCTTGTAGGAATATTGTAACAATAAAAATCATAGATTAATTATCAAAAATGAAGGTTTGTATTATCTTTTATCTAGTATTTGTAGTTCCACTAAAATGTTGTATTAAAGGGTATAAAATGTAAATATCCATATTTTGTAGAAGCTTGGTTTCATAAAAAAAAAGCAACTTTGCATGTATAGATCTCAAACTAAAAAGTAAGTATTTAGTAGTGCATTTATTTTAATATTTGTATTACCTTAATGAGTCTATTTTCTTGCATGATTCCATTATCCTAGGATGACAAGCTTCACATAACTTATTACAAATATCTCTGGTCCTCCCTTATTACCTTTGGATTATTTTAAGCTTTGGGTTAGTTCTAATATTTATGGTTAGTATTGACTATGGGTGGGATCAAATTTGAAATTTGTACATTTTTTCCATCTATGTGAGGACTAATGATCATAGGATTTAGAAATGAGAATGGATTTCTAGTTTCCCCCTTGGAAGCTTTTTTGGTAATATTAGTGTTAGCCAAAATTCATTCCCAGATTTTGACTTTTCATTATGGCTAAATATAGAATTCATAATGGTTTATCACCATAGAAAAATGTCAAGTGAGGTTTCCTTTAGAGAATGCTTTTGCTCAATCTCTTTGCAGGTATTTTCCTTCTTTCAGTAGGGTTTTACTTCAGGTTTTTTGCCCAAGTCTTGAAGGAATTGGCCACTTGCTTTTCTCAAAGAACTTGATCCTTCTTACTTTTTTGAAGGGTCTCTTTCTCAAGGAATTGGTATAGTTACATCTTTTTGAAGGGCAGTTACATCTTTCTGAAGGGAAGTTTCATTTTTTCAAAGGGTCAATTTCAAGCTTCCTAAAGGATCATTCTCTTGCAAGAATTTTGAAGGGATTATTTCAGAATTTTTGCCCAAAACAATATTTTCAAAAGGTTTGTTATTTCAAATAATTGGTCCACTTTAATGTTTCTAAAGGGAAATATTACACTTTTTTGAAGGGCAAGTCCTTTCTTTCAAAGGGTAGCTCCATCTTTTTGAAGGGGACAACATCAAATTTTTTAAAGGGTCTTTTGCTAAAGGAATTAGTACATTCATTTTTTTTGAAAGAATTGTTTCAAACATTTTGTATGAAATAATTATTTTCAAAAGGTCATCTTCTCTCCAAGTGGGCAATTTCATTCTATCAAAGGGATTATTTTCAAGCTAAAGGAATTATTTTCAAGTTTCCAAAGGGCACTTTTCAGGCAGGCGAATTGTTTCAACATTTTTTAAGTGACACTTATGAAATTCCAAAGGGCCTTTTCTTAGTAAGTGGTCCTTTTTTTTTTTTTTTGCAAAAGGGTACATTTCCTAAGATTCAAAAGTATCTTACCTTTTGGAAGGATCATTGTAAAAAAATATGAGGGGTCACTTTCCCTTTAGGAAAGTTCACCTCGAGGAAGCGAAAAAGAAGGAATTCCTTCAAAAATTTTGTTTGAAGGAAATGAATTGAAAAAATTGGCAAGCACACTTTTTTAAAGGTTCTTTTTCAAGTGAAGTTCCCTACACACTTTCTCGAAGGGTCTTTTCTTGAGAAAGTGTCCATTTTCAAGAAAGCCAAAGGATCAGTTTCTTTTGTTGAAGGGTGAATCTCTAAGGTTCTGAAGGTCTCTTACCCTTCAGAAGGGATATTTTCATAAATATGAAGGGAAAATTTAAGATGCTAAAGTGTCTTTCTTGGAAAAAGTTTCCTTCAAAATTTTTTCAAAGGGATACTTAGTGAAAACTTGAAATAATTATTTCAAACATTTTGTTTGAAACAATCTTTTTGAAAGGATAGGGACAAAAAAAAGTCTATAGGAATTCCTTCAGACAATTTATCTGAAGGAAATAAGCAAGGAGAAGTGGTGGATAAAAATTTTGATGGAATTCCTTCAGACAAATTGTCTAAAAGAATTCCTTTGGGATAAATCTTGTCGAAGGAAAGTGTCCCTAGCAAAAGCCCAAATAAAATTCCCCCTAAATGAGTTATGCCAATGGAGTGATGGGCAGATAGATGTCAACTTTAGGATGATGGACTAACTATTGGGACTCAATTATCCCATGACAAGCTTGTGAACATCAATTTTGGTGTGATAGACTAGCCATTGGTGTTTAAATATAAGGACTCACAAGTAGATCTAATGAATCACATCCTTCATCCATCAAAATAATGAGAGATCCCATATCACCATTGATCAATAAATATCTGAGTCATTCCTTGAGGACCAATCAAAGAAGAAGGACAAAGCTAAATAAAATGAAATTGATAAATATGCAACATGTGGATGACTGCTTTGATGTTGTGACTTAACCCAAGAATATCTTGATTCTGCTAAGCATCAATGTTAGAGGAGCATCTTTGAGAGATAAGGCCAAGAGTGTAACCACTCGAGATGACATGGATCAATCATGTGGCTAAAAAGAGAATCATTGGCAACGACAATTGTAGTTAAAGATAATGACTCTGAATAAATTGATTCCTCTCTTTAGAATTCAAAGGTCTTTCCCTCTCTCACATCTCTTATGTTATATATAAAACCCTTGGGATAATTTAAAATCATCCACACAATGTATGGTGAAGTCCTACTAGAATGATATCACATTTTCCCTTTAAGCATTAATTACTAGTCGTTTCTTTCAAGTTTAATGCAATTGTCTGAGTGTGTAAGAGATGTATCATGATAGCAAGTGGCAATTTTCATCCTTTTATCCTTTTTCATTTAGGATTGAGTAAGAGTTTTAGATCTAACTATTCATATAGATTGTGTCTAAGTGTATTGAATTTTTACATGTGTATTACTATTTTGAAATGCACAAAGTTGGTCTTTCAGTTTATTTGCTTTGTGTCATTTTACATATCTCACCTCTATGTTGAAATACTTGTGTTATAATCCTTAGATTTTGTTAATGGTTTGTGTGTTTTGATGTATTTTACACTATAATATGATATTAGCGTGGAAGATAGTGTTTCTTTTTCACCATTCTTAGAGTAGGTTTTCATTTTCTATAATTTCTAGCTCTTTCCCTTCAAGAAAGCTAGTTTATACATGATATTGTCTTGTATAATACATATAGGGAGATATCCCTTTAAATATAGAGGTTCATTCCCCCTATAGGCACACCCACATGCTTGGAAATGTCCCAATGTTTTCCAAATCTGGAAGAGGCCTAAACACCCTCTTTTAGGGTGTAATACTTGGAGATAATAGTCCTGGCATGTTCAGTGGGACCCTAGTTCTTGGTTAATTACATGTCAAGGTAAATGATAGTCTTGATAGACCTAAGTTTTTACTCTTAATACAACATTTGGTAGGTCTAAAAGGTGAGAATATATGGTTTTATATCAAGTTTCCTATAATATACATCATGATCCTCACTAGGTCATCTAGGACTTCTAATCAATCCCCTCTAGTTGAAGCTATTCTTGAATAACAATGCCATGAACCCTTCATAGTGCTTATATATCCTCCACAAGGAGGTTTTGGAGAAGAAGTTGGATAAATAGGATATCAAGAGGAAAGAAGAGAAATGGATAGACAATAGCCTTTCCCAACCTTTAACACATAAAATCTAATTGACCTTCCTGCATATGACCCTTTTCCTCCCAATGATACCAAGAGTTTCCTTGGTTTCAATGGAGAGGGTCCTACTACCCCATTTGATCATATTAGGGACATTTTGATTTTTTGTAACTTCCATAATGTCACCTGAGCTAACATAGCCATTAGATTGCTTGTTATGTCTTTAAAAGGCAAAGCGCTTGACTGGTATATGACTTTGGAAGATGGTTTCATTACAAATTGGGATGGATTTATGGAATTGATGGTGACTATATTTGAGATTAAGAGTGACAACACTTCAATAATCCATCATTTTAATGTGATAAAGAGAGGTCCTAACGAATCTATGGGGGATTTCAATGAAATATTTCAAAGGGCATGGCATAGATTGCCACCTGTCATGAGACTTCCTCCAAGCTTTGTGTTCCCCGCCTATTTAAAAGGTATTGGTACTAATGTAACATTTATTTTAAAATCTATGGGATGATTCACTCTACCTAATGTATATGAAATAGCTATTAAAGCTAAAATTAGCTTGATATAAGCTAGAAGACTCCCTCCAAGAGTTTTCATGTCGTTTCTATCTCATGGTTCAGTTGAATCTCCAAGAATATCTCAAATTACTAACACCAATGTCAATCCAAGAGCCTTACCTAGGAAAGTAGATAGTGATATGGATAAAGATGAAGAAATCTAGTCATTACAAGATCAACTCAAGCAAGCTCAGTTCTAGACAAGTGCTCCACCTAACCATCAATACTATCCTCAAAAAGTCTATAGAACTCCACCCCAATATAACTACCAAGGAAGAGAACAAGATTATCAAGGTTTCAATAGGCAACCCAATGCCTATAATATTAATCCCACTCCTTTCACAAAGGTTGTTCTAATACATGCTGATCTGGTCTAAAGAGAGAATCAGTTGGACCAATGGGGACAACCTCAAGGTCAATTTACACTTGATGGTGGAAAAGATAACCAAGATTTTGTGGAAAAAGAGGAAACTACTTCCTATGTAACTTTAGAAGTAAACCCTATGCAAAGGGATAACCATGGAGAAGGCAACAACCAAAGTGTAGGCATGATGAACTTCCAAGCAAGAGATGATTATGTGTTAAATCAAATCATGTCAATTATGGCTAACACAAGAGACAAGAAGAGAGAATTAGGAGAATATAAATAATAATGATTAAATCCAAGTGATGCCTGTCTAAGGCCACAAGGTATGACTCCTAATGTAGTTCCTACTACAAGTCATGTTCCTCAGAAAAATTAGAATGCTAGTTGCCTTGTCAAGCCTACAAAATGATAGGTTTAGACTCCTTCTCTACCTTCAAATGTATAATAAAATGTGAATGATCCATCTCTAAATATTATTTATTATTTTAAGAGTACTAATACAAGCATAACTCTTTGGGAGGTCTTGCACATGCCTGGTTAAAAGGAGCTCTTGCAAGACCAACTCTCAAGCATCCATACAGCCCATGAAACTTTAAATCACATTGGTGTGGCCATTACCAATGATCCAATCCATGTATTATAGTGTTCCACCAATTCTAAAAAATATCCACCCTTATATCTCACCTTCAATATGGGAGACAAGTTGGTTCATAATTGCATTGTGGATAGTGGAGCTAGAACCACTGTTATGCCTAAAGTGGTGGCTGATAAGTTGGGATTAAAATTTAAGCCACATAGTAAGGGTGTATTTTAGCTTAATGGAAATCCAAATAAGATAATGGGAATGGTCAAAGGTCTGCATGTTTTTGTACATGATTTCCCAAGTTTTCAATTTTTTTAAGATGTGATGGTAGACCTTCTAGCTCATTTTGCTATCTATTTGTCAAGGAAATTCATAGCTAAGATAGGAGGGTAAATTTATATCGAATGGTATTTATTATATTTTAAAAAAAATATGGAACCAAGATGACTATAAGGACTCAACCCTTAGCAAGGTTTCATATTGAACCATACATGGAGACAAACTCAAATCATAATTGTTTAATTAACAAAGAGAAAGAAAGTGTTATGGATAATGAGGCATCCTCCCCCCTTGAAGGTATTTATAATCTATTCCTTGATAAATATAGCACTAAAACACATTGAATTGATACATATAATTTCATCAAAGAGACTAATTTAGGAGTTTATTATATGCGTGAAGGGGATGTTCCAATCCCTTCACTCACTAATGAAGACCAAAAACTTGATGGGATATGGGAAATGTTATTTGATGGCTCAATAAGAAAAGTAGGTGAAGGAGATGGTGTTATGCTAGTTTATCCATAAAAAAATAAATACTACTCCTCATATATATCTCATTTCAATTATACCTATAATGTGGCAAAACATAAAGGCCTAGTTCATGGCCTCTAATGGGCAAAGAAGAGAGGGATCAACAATCTAAAGGCTTATGGAGATAGTGAATTGTTTATCCATCAAGTGAAAAGTCAAGCTACAACTAATAATCCCTTTCTTAAATCCTACAAGCATAGGGTGTGGAACCTACTTGAGGACTTTGATGCCTTCAACATACAGCCCATACGAAGGGGTTTAAATAAACATGTTGATAGATTGCTTTCCATAGGAGTACAATTTGACACAACTACTAATGTAAAAAAGGAGAAGGATCAGTCTCAGATCAAGATCATTGTGAGGTGTTTTATTCTAGACAATGAATTATCATGGTAGGTGTTTGAAATTGATGAACACATTACACACTTCTTGCAAAACGAGGCAGGTTCTTCTCAGGAAACCAAAAGAGACTACATGATCAATATGAAGAGCAAATCATTCAGCTGAAGACAAAAAAGATACCTAAGGGGCTGATTACCTTAGAGAGTGTTTTCAATGAGGAATATTATAATAATAAATAAAGAGTGAGCATGTTAATGAAGGAAGAGAACTATGAAAGAGTTTTGATTTTCAAGGATAGACTTTTAAAAATTGGCAAGATATGTTCTCAGCTCGAGAGGTAGGCTTTTATTGAATTGTGTAAAGAATTTCATGAAATATTTTCTTGGGAGTATAAAGACTTGAAAGGGTTTGATCCAATTCTAGCTCATTATACCATCAAGTTAGAACTTGGAGCTAAACCAGTCAGGCAAAATCAAAGGCCTATCAATCCCAAGATAAAAGAACTCATAAAAAAGGAACTAACCAAGTTGATTGAGTCTAGGATTATCTTTCCTATCAAACACTCAACTTAGGTGGCTAATCTTGTACCTATCTGAAAGTAGAATGGAGAGATCAGACTTTGTGTTGATTTTTGAGATCTCAACAAAGTGTCTCTCTAAAATCATTATCCACTACCTTCCATGGAATAAATTCTACAAGTTGTTTTAGGTTCTCAATGTTTCTCACTTCTTTAAGGTTATTCAAGTTACAACCAAATATTGGTAAATGAGGATGATTAGTTCAAGATAGCCTTCACTATAAATTTGAGAACCTTTGCCTATAATAAGATGCCTTTTGGTTTGTCCAATGCTGGAGCCACTTTTCAAAGAGCAATGGACATGGATTTTAAAGGTTTGATCAATAAGTTTCTACTTGTGTACCTAGATGATGTAACTATTTTTTCAAAAGGTGTTTTTGTTCATATGAAACATCTAAGGCAAGTGTTTGAGAATTTCATGGAGTATGCCATAACCCTTAATCCAAAAAAGTGCATCTTTTCTATTCATGAAGGTAAACTCTTAGGGCGCATTGTTTCAATAGGAGGCTTATCTATTGACCTTGAAAGGATTGAGACTATCCTAGGTTTGTCCTTACCTCAACACAAGAAGGGACTGCAAAGCTTCTTAGGGAAAATAAAGTTTGTTAGAAGGTTTATTTTAGACTTTATACCTGTGGTAAAGCCTATCATAGCCATGATAAAAAAGAATCAAGTTTTTACTTGGACAAAAGAGGGAAAGACTAGTTTTGAGACAATCAAGCAAGCAATTGCAAAATAATTTACTCTCTTAAACCCAAAATTTTCCAAAGATTTCATACTCTATACCTTCACCAACCTTGATACAATCTTAATCATGCTTATGCAAAATAATGATGAAGAGATAGAGTAACCAATTGCATTCTTCAACTAAAGATTGGAGGATTATGAGGTTAGATATACATTTATTGAAAAGCAAGCTTTGATAGTGATAAGGGTATTGAAAAAATTTAAGCACATGGTCTCAAAAAATAAGATACATGTTATGGTTTCTCATCCTAGTACCAAAGAGTTTCTCCTAAGTAAGGACCTCAAAGAAAAGAGAGTTGGCTAGATCATAAAGGTGATGGAGTATGATGTGGACATCAACATGAAAACCTTGGTGAGAGGACAAGGATTATGTGCGAATTTAGCTTCAAATATACAAGAGCCAAAATAAGAATTCTTGATCAACCATGTTCACCACCAACTAGTTGATCACATACTAATTTAGAGCTGGACACATCAAATCATTAGTTTTCTTCAAAATGGTGAGTGTCCTAATGATTTGATCAAGTCTCAAAGGAGATACTTTAGATTGAAAACCATTCCCTATTTCCTTGTATATAATGTTCTTTTTAGAAAGGACACAAATAGTGTGTTGTTGAGGTGTGTTGATAGTGGTCAATTTGACATATTACTAGAAAGTTTTCACAATGGTATAGATGGAAGTCATTTCTCTCCTAGAACTACTACTACAAAGATAATGAGGGCTGGTTACTATTGTCCTAGTATTTTTAAGGACTTTTATCATTAGGCTAAGGTGTGTCCTCAATGTGCCTTCTTTATAGGCAAATAAAAAAATTTAGCCCTTCCATTGAATCATATCCAAGTGGACCAACCTTTCATATAATGAGGCCTTGATTTCATTGGTATGATCAACCCTCCATCAAGTGATGGACACAAATGGATATTGACTACTACTGACTATTTCACAAGGTGGATAGAAGCTATTACATTGAAGGAGGCAAATGAAAATTCTATCTTAGAGTTCTATGAGAGCATTATAACATGTTTTGGAGTTCCTCATGTTATCATTTCTGTTAATGCACTTTCTTTCTTAAGTGCCAAAACTTTTTATTGGGTAGGTTGGAATGGAGTTTACTTGAGTACCACATCCAATTACTACCCTCAAGGTAATGGATTGGCTACATCTACCAACAAGAACCTCATCAAGATCATTAAGAGAACATTAGAGAAAAATCAAAGGGCCTAACACAACAAGTTGAAAACAACTTTATGGGCAGATAAGATTACTCTTAAGAAATCAATTGGTAACTCTCCCTTTGCACTTTTTTATGGGAGAGAATCCAGGTTGTCCATATCCCAATAAATCTATGCCCTAGAACTTACACACCAACTAGAATTACTTGAAAACACCATAACAAAAGTTAGGTTGATAGAACTAATGTAGCTATAAGAGGCAAGGGATGATACACACAAGGCTATGGATCACCATTAAATACTCATGAAGAATTCCTTTGACAAAATAACAAGTGCAAGAGTGTTCAAATAGGGTGACTTGTTCTTGAAATGGGATGAAGACTGAGCAAAGCCAGGTAGACATATAAAGTTTGACTCTTTATGGAGTGGCCCTTACATCATCAACAAGTGAAAGAAAATCAAATCCTTTTAACTATACAAGATGAATGGAGAAGATTTTCATATTCCTATGAATGGGATACATTTGAAGTCTTGATATTAGTCCTAAAAATACATGTTTTGTAAATACTAGTTTAGATGTGTGTTTTCTTTTGGTTTGTTGTGTTCCCTAAGTGCTTGGTAGCACAAGTGTGTTTCCTTCTTTGTATTGGTGTGTGTCTTTGCCCTCTTTTGTATGAATCAATCATCTTATGTTTTGAGTTAGTTTAAGTCCTTTTTACTACCTTATGTGTGACTCCATGCCCAATGGAAGGATTTTGGAAACTAGTCATTGGAATAATAGGCATGCCACCCCTCAGAATGCCAAGAATGTTAGCCAAAATTCACTTCCAAGTTTTGCCTTTTCATTATGGCCAAGTACAACATTCATAATGGTTTATTCCCATAACAAAATCTCAACTGTGGTTTCCTTCAGAGAATGCATTTTTTTAGTCTCCTTGCAAGTGTTTTATTTCTTCTGACAGGGTTTTACTTTAGGTTTTTTGTCAAAGTCTCAAAGGAATTGGCCACTTGATTTTCTCAAAGAGCTTGGTCATTATTAATTTTTAGAAGGGTCTCTTTCTCAAAGAATTGGTATAGTTCTATATTTTTGAAGGGCAGTTCCATCTTTCTAAAGGGTAGTTCCATTTTTTTGAAGGGTCACTTTCAAGCTTCCTAAAGGATCATTCTCTTATGAATTATCTATTGTAAGATTTCTGAAGGGATTGTTTTGGACTTTTTTTTGAAATAATATTTTTGAAGGGTTTTTTATTTCAAAGGATTGGTCCACTTCAAAGTTTTTGAAGGGTAATTCTTTTCTTTCTAAGGGCAGTTCAATCTTTTTGAAGGGGACAACTTCAAATTTTTTGAAGGTTCTTTTCTCAAAAAAATGGTCTTTACAAGTTTTCCAAAGGGTATTTTTCCAAAGGAATTGGTACTTTCATTTTTTTGAAAGAATTATTCTAGACATTTTGTCCAAAACAATTCTTTCTGAAAGGTCATCTTCTCTCCAAGTGGGCAATTTCATTCTATCAAAGGGATTGTTTTCAAGTCAAAGGAATTAATTGAGACCAACAACCGATATCTTTCTTTTTTGAAAGGAGGACCCCTATATTTGTTTCCAAAAAGTCTTTGTTTTAGATTGAATGTGAAGAGTTTTCTTATCTTGGATTTTAAATGCAAATCAATTTTAAAAGGGAAACTTGTGCTTTGATGTATTTGATCATGTGTACATTTCATGGTTAAAAATTGATAATAATTATCTTCAAGGTGATTACTTACAGGTTCCATGGAAGAAGCTAGGATTCTTAAGGAACAAACCCTAAAGGGGGTTTGAATTTGAATATTCATGAAAAATACTAGTGTGAAATTTTATTTCCTTTTGATTAAACGATCCTATGTCTAACTTTATATTAAGCTTCAAATATGTTTTTTATTTAAAGCATGACTGAATATTAATATAAAACCTTAGGATAAACTTTATACATGATCATGTATTAATTTAAATCTTATGCTCTTTTACAGATATAATGACAATCGCTTGTTCATTAGATTTGATCTAATGGTGCAAATTGAATCTGACACCCAAAAGGATGTTAACAGTTGTTAACCACTCAAGACTTGATCCAATGGTTCACATTACCTCAGAGGTTCTAATCTAATGGTGCTCATTGACCCATAATCTTTAGGATCTCATGAAGGTTTTATGTATGGCAATTGTTCATTAGACCAAAAAAGTTTATTGTCTTAAAATTGATAGGTTCACTCTCATCATTTGACATCTATAAGGACGTATTTGATGGGACCAAACCTATCAAAATTAGCATGAGATAGAAAGATTCTATTGTCTTAAATTTAATAGGTTTTCCCCCTTTATTTAACATTTATGAGGATGCATTTGATGGGACCAAACCCATACAATTTAAACTAAACAATCTCA
Organism: Torreya grandis; assembly: GCA_037957365.1. Classification (NCBI taxonomy): domain Eukaryota; kingdom Viridiplantae; phylum Streptophyta; class Pinopsida; order Cupressales; family Taxaceae; genus Torreya; species Torreya grandis. Next base: position 396,970 of record JARHVA010004539.1, read on the forward strand.
AAAGCCTTAGGATCTTTCGAAGGATTTACGCATGGCATTCATTTATTAGATCAATAAATTACATTATCTTAAATTTGAAAAGTTCACTCCCATCATTTGATGTCTACAAAGACGTATTTAACATGACCAAACCCATCAAATTAAACCTAGATAATCCCCAAAGCCTTAGGAACTCCATTATCTTAAATTTGATAGGTTCACTCCCATCATTTGAGGTCTAAGAAGACATATTTGACATGACCAAACCCATGAAATTTAACTGAGACAATTTTTAAAGCCTACTCAAAGGGGATATTTCTAAAAACCTTTTAATAAATTCTTATCTTTTTATGAAGATGAACTTAATATATAAAGATCTTAGCCTAAGTCATTTTGTGTTTTTTAAACATAAAATTCTAAATGATATTTTTAAACCTAAGATTTATATGATCATGTAACTGATTAAAAGGTAAGCATCTTACAAGATATAATGATGATCACTTGTTCACTAGATTTCATCTAATGGTGCATCAATCCTGAAGCCTTTTTTTAAAAAAAGCATACAGTTAATGATTTGGCCCTAGCTAAGATCCAATGGTGTGATGAAGTTGAGGACTTTTCAAAGGCCTCGTAACCTTGACACATGTCACAATCAATACACTCAAAGATCAAGAACCAATTAAATGCAAGGACTTGGATTTATATTTTCAAATCAACATAAAGGGGACTTTTGAAAACTAATGGTCACTCTTCAAATGGCATTTATGAAATTTGCCACAAAAGGCATGGAACCCTACCACATAAGATCCATGTAACATTAGAGGATCAAAATGAAATATATCTCATGATTGAAAACATAGAAGACATGATAATAAGGTTCCATCATATCTAAGGCACGTATGAGATCAAAATTACATGTTTTAGTCATTAAAGCCAAAAACCCTAAACCCTCTATAAAGAAGGCCAGAGTTGGTTCAATTGACTATGTGACACTTGAGATAATTGAGAACTAAATTTAGAGTGAGTACCTTAGTAATAAATTTGATAGCTTTAAAACTACAATAAAGTGTTATCAATGGCAGTGGGAAGGCAAAAGATGAAGATTAAAACAAAAATTTATCTAACTTTACATAGTGAAGCAAGGGTTTTTAAAGACACATAACTGGATTTAAAAGCCTTGAATGTGAATGAAATTATAAATTGGTCTAAATTATTATTATTTATAGAAGAGTTGTAACCAATTTCCCAAGAAGAAAAGAGGAGTTCTTCAGTGTTCTAAGGATACAAGGATTTAGTATCAATTCAAATTACATGCCTTCATCATGCAACTGCTAAACCAGAGGTAATGCATTGCATTGATCTTCTTATTCCTATTTTTTTTGACTATAGAATAGATGGAGAATGGATTATTCATGAAGTATCAATAAAGTTGCATGCATAACTCCCATGGATTTTAAGACTTATAATAATCTCCTTTTCCTCATGTCAATCTCCTTTCCTTGAGAGAATGGACAAATTACCAAAACTTGGATACAGTCCTCTCACCTTGGTTAATCAAAGGTTCCCATGTTTTCAGTACCTCAAATGGTGAGATTCATATTGACTAATTAAGAGAAGGTGTTAGGATAGCTATGACTTTATTGAACATAACTTGTATCTTGGGCAGATATTGAATTTGACAAGTTAGCAGATAAAGAAGAGGATTGTCTAATGAAGCCTACAATGGATTTTGAGATGATCAAGGAAAAATACACCAAAGTGAAAGAATTTCTTAGACAGGGCTAATTGAAGGGCCAAATAATGAAATTCTCAAGATAATTTTATTTTTGTAAATTATATGCTAGTCTGTTAGCATATACTCTTTCTTGTCACATTGACATGTGACCTTCCACATTGTATCTCTATATTAAGGACATCTGTCCTTATTCACATGTTGATATTTTGAAATTTAACTGGTTAACCACCTATGTTTTTTTATAAATAAGTAGATGGTTACCATTTTTAAGGGAGAGTTTTTGAGCAATTGATACCAAGAGCATATAATACAACTAAAGAAATCTAAAAGGATTGTCTGGATAGTTTTGTTAAATTTCTATGCTATCTCTCATTTATGGAAATTCATGTTGAATATGAATGATTCTTCTTGTTTTGAGTCACATTATTTATCATATGATAGTTAATTTATGCTAAATGCTAGATTAATTGTAAAGATTTCAACTATACTTCATTTTATTTGCTCTACATTTGGATATACTTATGCTATTCAGATCATAATAGCAAACTTTTAAAGTAAATTTGGTTCTTACTTATGATTCATACTATTCCTCTAAATCTTGCCTGATTTGTGATGTAATTTGAGCTTATGATATTTTATAAAATAAATTGGTTTAATGTGTATTCAACATAATTTGAATCTTGTCATAATATTTGATATGAAAATCTACAATCATGATTATTTCTTCTTTACCCTTCCTTTTTCTTTTTCTTTTTTAACAAGATTCACTGTAGCTTAAAGATCGTTGTTAATACTCATTTAGTTTAAATTTTGAGTCCTCAAAATTATTAAGTATTCAAATTGTGTAGACCTTGGTGGCTCTTAACGACTAAATAAAATAAATATTGTGGATAGTTTTCATAGTTTGCTTCTATTTCACCATAGACAATCACTAAATAGTCACAAACTACAACTCATGCCATGGATTCTCAGAATCCTAAACTAAGAAGTGTTCTTCAACACTAAGAGCAACTATGGTACAATTTGAAGCATTAATAGGATAAGCTCTATTGACATTAGAATGAGGGACTCATTAAGGATACTTAATATCTTTCATGTGTATTTGACCAAATATATCTACATTTTACATGATTATGTTTCTTTTAGAATAAATTATGTAAAGATTGGTGACCTTTGTGCAATACAGATTTTGTTGCTAAATATTTATTAGTATTAGAGTTAGGATAGTTTATTTTGTTTAAAATTGACAATTCTTTGACAATAAGAGGTTTATTTGAGTCATAAGTTGTAAAGATTGGTCATCTTTGCATAATTCAATACATCTTTGCACTTGTTTAGTTAAATATTGATGTCCTTTGTCCTTTTATGAATTTTTTTTTGTAAATTAAGTTTAGTGTGTAGATTATTTATTCTTTCTTTAGAAATTAATGTGTTACACCATGTTTTAAAATAGGATCCTTAATCTTCAAGCTGGAATTGCCAAGGATTAGGACCAGATCACATTCAAAGACTAGAGAACCCTTGATCAAACTTGAAATTCATAGAAGGACTAGAAAAGATAGAGGAAGACGTAGGTATTCTAAATCTTTACCATCATCACCTTTACAAGGGATTTTTGTGTTTGATCTTCATCCAAGCATGGCATGGCTTAGAAGTTCCCTTATCAATATACTGGGTGTAGTTTCTGATTTACCACGTAATCCTAAAACATATTTACCAATATTTAGTCCAACTAGTATTACAACTACTGGAGAACATTTTAAATCTTTCAAAGGTGCATTAAGATTATTAAATGTTATTCATGAAGATGTAGCTTGTAGGTTGTTGCCATTTACATTCAAAGATGTTGCATATGAATGGTTCCTTAATCTACCTAAAAATTTTATTATCTCATGGAATAACTTTGACATAATTTCCATTGATCAATTTGGACAGATCATAAGCCCTTGTGTCATCTATCATCAATTTACAACTATTAAGAGAGATACAAGTGAACCCATTAGGTCATTTAATGCTAGGTTCCAAAAAATGTTTAGTCAAACCATGGATCCATATAAACCTAACAAAGATTTAACTTTAGAGATTTATAAAGATGTTCTTGACCCCATGACTTTTATTTTTCTAAAGAGAGCCCTTCCACTTATTATCACATTGGCTCAAGCCTATTCTAAACCAGTAGTTATTAGTGACCAAATGTAACCCCAAGGACATATGGTTTATTCTATCCCAAATGTTAATCCTCAAATACCTACATTAAAAAATTTCCCAAACAATAACCAAAATACTCTAGAATTAAACCAATTTATGCTTTGAATGTGTTGCCTACTAGTCATGCTACCCCTTATCAAAATTTAGGTTTTTTAAGCCATCAAGTTACCAATGGATTTCATGATAATGACCAAAAGGCTTTAGTTCCTATCAATGGAATTAAAAAAAACCAAGGTAAAAATACTAAGGTTCCAAACAATGAGAATGAGTCTATATTTAAAATGGTACAAAAGCTCAACACTAATTTTATGTAATTGTAAAAACAAGTTGGTAATGTTAATGATAATTATGGAAGGAACTTCACTTTTCAAATGTCCAATAAGCTTGGGAATAGTTTTAGAATGATATTTTATATAATAACAAAGCTAATGAGCCTTTTCCTAGAAAAAATAATATGGATGTAAACCTCACTAATATTGCCTTACCAGATTAATATAGGGTGCATGCTACTTCCAAGTGTGGTGAGATTGATTGCATTGAGTTTTGTAAAGCTTTTGAAGATTTTCAAGAAGAATTTGACACATTTGAAGTGGTTCCAAATAATTATGTTGCTACAAATTCATTTTATCTAAACCATTTAACTAAGAGCATATGATGGAAAATTTTCAATTCCTTTTTCAAGAGGATAGTGAGACTGAAAATATTCCTAAGGATATTCAAGCATTCCAATAATTTTTGAAGACATATCCTCTAAGAAATAAGGAACAAAAATACCCATTAACTACCTCTACCCCTCCTAGTGATTATGGAACTCCTCCAGACATTGTATCAAAGAATAATAATGAACGCCCTAGAGGAAGTTCTTCTAAGTTAACTGTTGATCCTCCAAGCAAAACTATCTATAATATTGTTGAGGATATGAAAAGGATTAAAGCCAATATCACTCTACACAAGTTAACTCAGATCACATAACAAAGAGACTTTCTCTTGGAATCTTTATCCAAGAAAACTGGGAAGCCCCTAAGAATGATAGTGAAAATGTAATTACTCAAGTAATCAAAGCAGAGTCTCCACCTTTTTCAGTAATAGTCAAGATATTTGGGAAGAATGTTCATAATTGTATTTTAGATTCTAGAGCTTAAACCAACATTATGCCTACTAGGATATGTGAACAACTTAGGTTAACTCCAATCAAGTTTGATAGGGTAGTCACTCAATTAGATAAATCTAGAGCTAAGGTTATAGGATAATTATTTAATGTACATATACAACTAGCTAGTGAACCAAGGGTTGAACAATTCATTGATATCCAAGTAGTAGAAATGCCTAGTGCTTATGGATTGCTTTTGAGTAGAGAATGGACTAAGGATTTATATGGATATATGTCTATTGATTGCTCACACTTATGAGTTCCTTGGAAAGGTTTACCAAATCAAATAAGAGTGTAAATGGAACCTCAAATGAAACACATGATAACATAGTATAATGTTGTTAATGAAAGGGTAAATTTCTTGGATTCTGATTTGGGAGTTTTCACTTTGGAAATTACAAAAGAACTAGTTTATAAAAAAATTCCTCAAATTATTGGTTTGTGTAAGATATACATTGATGGTGCCAAGTGAAAATCAAGATTAGGAGCTGATATTATATTGATAAATCCTTTAGAAAGGCAATACCATGCAGCTTATAAGTTACAATTCCCTTGCACTAGTAATTTAGCTAAGAATGAGGCTCTCATACTTGGATTGTATTTTACCATTAAACACAAAGTTAAGGATCTCCTTGTCTAAGGAGACTCTAAACTTGTGGTTAACCAAGTGAGGAGTAAATATTAGTGCAAATTGTCTTACTTAAAAAGACATAAGTTTAGGGTCTAGGACTTGATCAAATCTTTTGATGCCTTCAATATCTTATTTATTCCAAGAGAAGAAAAAAATGCTTATAATGAGCTTGCCTCTAATATAGATAACCTCATGCCTAATCATGATTCTCAAAGCATTATTATTGAACTAGTACAATGTCCTTTAGTTCCTAAAAATGTAAATCATTTCCAAGTTTTCAATGATGATCAACAAATCATAGTTTTCTTAAGTAATTTTGGAGATTTTGAAGCTCACGTTATTGATGAAATTGATGAAACTTATCATGAGAAGGAAATTAATGATAAAATCATCTAATTAAGTGACAATAATATACCTAAATGGATGATTTCATTATAAAGACTATTTGATCTTGACAAGATTTTTGAGGCAACTAAACAACAAAAGGTAAATGGTAGAGATTTTCATGTGGCAAACCTTGGTCCACATGATTAGTCCCAAATGGTGAATATAGGAAGGCTTGAATTGAAATGGAAAACAAAAAATCTAGAGATTTGCTTACAAAATACAAGGATGTAATTGCTTGGTCTTATGAAGATTTGAAAATATTTAATCCAAGGGTCATTACTCATACTATACCTCTTCAAGAGGGTTGTAAACCCTTTAGATAGAAGAAAAGGCCAATCAACCCTATTTTAAAACCCATGAATTTTAAATAAGTCAATAATTTGTTAGATGCAAGGATAGTGTTTCATATTAGACATTCCACTTGGGTGGCAAAACTAGACCCATTCAGAAAAAAGAATGTAGAAATAAGATTGTGCATAGATTTTAGGAATCTAAATAGAGCATCTAAGAAGGATAATTTTTTTTTACCTTCTTTATACCAGGTTATCCAAACTATTTTAGTATCTTCCATGATGTCCTTATTGGATGGATTTTTTGGATATAACTAGGTTCTTGTTGTTCTAAAGGATAGGATGAAAACAACTTTTACTACTAAATCGGGAACATATGCTTACAAGAGAATGCTTTTTAGATTAACCAATGTAGGGGAAACTTTTTAAAGGGCCATGAATCATGATTTCCAAATTTTAGGGGGCAAGTGTATCATCATATATATGGATGATCTTATAGTATTCTCTATAAATAGAGATGAACATTTCATACATTTAAGATGAGTATTTGATAGATGAAGAAAGTATGGTGTATCTCTTAATCCTAATAAAAGTATATTTTATGTCACTAAAGGAAAATGATTGGGGCATGTCATTACCAAATATGGTATTTTTGTATATCTTGATAGAGTAGAGGCCATCTCTAAAATTGGGTTTCCCAACAACCAAAAAGAACTTAAATCATTCTTTGGAAAGATTAATTTTGTGAGGAAATTTATTTCATGCTTTATTGATATTGTCAAACCTTTGAATGATATGCTTATAAAAGATGCCATAGTTTATTGTAATGAAGAATATAAGAAGGCACTCATTTACATTAAGAAGGTAATCACTAAAGCTCTAGTCCTCATAAGTCTTGATTTCTCAAAATATTTCTATCTATATTTGTTTGCTCTTGAGCATACTATGGCTATAGTGTTAACTCAAAAGTTGCTGAAAATGATCATCTCATAGATTTCATGAGCACCAATTTCAAAAATGCATAATTGAATTATTCTATGATTGATAATCAAGCTTATGCATTGGTAAAGGAAGTAAAAAAATTTAGACATTACCTCCTTAGAAATAAGGTACATACCATATTACATGATCCTATTACAAAGCTTATGTTGAGTCAAAATGAGCTTGGAGAAAGAAGAGGCAAGTGGATGGAAATTCTACAAGAATATTATATAGAGATGAAAATAGCCAAATTAGTGAAATGTCAAGGTTTAGTTAAAATTATCACTAGTATTGATCCAAAATGCCATGTCATGCAAATAGATCAATAGAACTTCACACCCAATGAGTGGTATGACTCTATTATCCATTTACTTGTCAATGGTGTTTGTCCCCTAGGATTTATAAGAGAAAAAAGAGAGCCTTAAGGCTCAAATTAGCTCATTACCTCATCAGGAATGGAGTCTTTTATAGGAGGAAATTTGAGGGAATTTATCTAAGATGTGTGTCTAAGGAAGAATCAAGAAGAACCATAGCTCAAAATATTCTCAAGGATGTCTATTATTGGCCCACCATCTTCAAAGATGCTTATAAGCATGTAAGAGAGTGTCATTCATGCCATATTTTTAGCACAAAAAAGCCAAAGGCAGCCATGCCTTTGTAACATATGATGGTGGATAAACCTTTTTCATAATGGGGATTAGACTTTGTGGGAGTAATAAAACCCAAATTTTTTTAAGGTCATAATTATGTCATAACTACTATAGATTATTGTACTAGGTGGAATGAGGTAGTAGCCACTAAGCAATGTAGAATAGAGGAGGTGATCAATTTCCTAGAGGAAAATATTTATACTAGATTTAGAACCCCAATTTCTTTGGTTTGTGACAATGGATGTGCATTAATTTTTATTGAAATTATAGAATGGGATTATGAACAAGGCATTGCACTCAAGTTTTCTTCTAATAAATACCCTCAATGAAATGGTGTTTTTGAATCCACAAATAAAAATCTAATGAAAGCTATCAATTTGTTTTTTAAGATAGACCTAGAACATGTCATAAACTTCTTAGTTTTGCATTATATGTAGATCAAATCAAGATAAAACAAGATCTAAATGCCTCACCATGTTTTTTGGTATATGGTCAAGAACCCATCTTTCCAATAACCTTGAAGTTGCCTACATTCCCGTTTACATAGGAATACATGGAAGACAGTCAGGAACTTGTTGATTCTTAGTTGTTAGACATTATTCAAATGGAAGATGTCAGAGAAAAGGCATTTATGGACTTTAGTAGACACCAATCAACCATGAAAATATGGTTTGATAAAATATATAAAGTAAAGGTGTTTAGGTAGGGATATCTAGTCCTTGTTTGGGATAAAGCATCAAAACCTAAAGGCAAACATGTTAAATTCACCCCTTTATGTATTGGCCCATCACAAATTGTATAAATCTTAGGCAATAATACTTTTAGGTTAAAATATCTCCAAGGAGTAGAGTTCACACTACCTACTAATGGAAAAAATCTAAAACATTATTATATTTTTATCCCACTAGGGATCTTCATGGAATAAATGTGTAAGATTGTTAAAGTTAGAGTAGGTAGGCTAGTTAATTCCTTTTCTTGTTGGGTTTGTATATATTTGTTTTTTTGTGTTTTGTTTTCCTTTATTGCTTGGTGGTATTCCTTGGTTGTGGTGTAATCTTGTGATATTATTATTGATTTGAAAACTACTCAAGAGAGTGTGGGTGAATTTACAAAAGGTGAGCATTAGGTCACAATAAAGCATCATGAAGAAACCAATGACACTAGTAAAGATTGGTATATGAACTTAGTGTCTTACAAATATTTAAATCTTATTCTAAATTAAAACATGATTTTAAGAAGAGTCATATGTATATGATGTGAATTTATTTTGTTAACTCATATTCATACTTACACTTAAAACATATCCTTGTCATGAATTCAAGTTTCAATTAAAGGAGATTATCCTAAGGCCAAAACATTTGATCAAATCCCTAAATGTGGCTAATCTTGTTCCCAACCTTTGTTGGAAGTAAAAAATGATGATAAAAAAAATTATTATCAAATCAAAATCTTTTGAAGTAAAGGTGATTTAGGTAATCTCCATTGAGCTATAGACGTCTGGCTAGAACTGGAGCAAGAACATGAGTGGAACTAAAGGTATCTTTATCAGGGATATAGATGCCTAGCTAGCAGTAGAGCAATGCCTAAGCCTCTCTTGAACTAAGAGTTTTTATTCTCAAAGAATATCTAAAATGCTCAAAATCAAATGCAATTGACCAAAAGGACATGAACCCATACATTGTTTATTAAAGTTCATAAAAAATAGTAAGTGGAATCGAAACACACATTGCATGTTTATGTTCTAATATCTAAGTTTAAATTTTACACATAAGGAGCTTATTTCAAACTAAGGTTGATTCAGGAAAGATCATATGTCTAAATGGGATATAGAGTTCACATACAAGTTTAAAACCAGAGTCTTATGTTCTAACATATTGTTATGTTTGCCCCTGTGAGTCACCATTTGTTGAGACCAACACCCCCTTATCTTTCTTTTTTAAAAGGAGGAATTTTGTATTTGTTTCCAAAAATTCTATAATTTGGATTGAATGTGAAGATTTATCTTATCTTGGATTTTAAAGGCAAATCAATTTTAAAAGGGGAGCATGTGCATTGATGGATTTGATCATATTTATGTTTCATGGTTCAAAATTGCTAATAATTGTCTTTAAGGTGATTAGTTGCAGGTTCCACGGAAAAAGATAAGATTCCTAAGGAACAAACCCTAAAGCAGGTTTGAATTTGAATATTCATAGAAAATACTAGTGGAAAATTTTATTTCCTTTTGATTAAATGATTTTAAGTCTAACTTTATATTAAGATTCAAATATGTTTTTTCTTTAAAACATGACCAAATATTAATATAAAACCTTAGGTTAAAATTTATACATTATTAGGTATTAATTTAAATTTTTTAATCTTTTACAAATCTAACGGTAATCACATGTTTGTAGGATTTGATCCAATGGTGCGAATTAAATCCAACACCCAAAAAGATGTTAACAACTATTAATCACTCAAGACTTGATCTGATGGTTCACATTGCCTTACGGTTCTAATCTAATGGTTCACATCGACCCAAAAGCTTCAAGATCCACCAAAGGCTTTACGTGTGGCACTCATTCATTGGACCAAAAAAAATTATTGTCTTAAAATTGATAGGTTCACTCCCATCATTTAACATTCATGAGGATGTATTTGATAGGACCAAACCCATCAAAATTAACATGATATAGAAATATTCTATTTTCTTAAATTTAACAATTTTTCCCTCGTCATTTATTGTCTTTGAGGATGTATTTGATGAGACTGAACCCATTAAATTTAAACTAAAAAATCTGGAAGCCTCGAATGTCTTAGAGGCTTTACACATGACATTCATTTATTGGATTAGTAAGTTCAACTAACTTAAATTTAGCAGGTTCAATTGCATCATTTGACATCTACGAGGACATATTTGACATGACTGAACCCATAAAATTGAACCTAGACAATCCCCAAAGCCTTGGGAACTCCATTGTCTTAAATTTGGTAGGATCACTCCCATTATTTAATGTCTATGAAGACATATTTGACGTGATCAAACCCAGCAAATTTAAAATAGAAATTTTTTAAATCCTAATCAAAGGGGGTATTTCTGAGAACCTTTTAATAAATTCCTAGTTTTTTATGAAGATGAGCTTAGTATATAAAGATCTTAGCCTCAGTCATTTTGTGTTTTTTAAACATAAAATTCTAAGTGACATTTTTATACCTAAAATTTATATGATCATGTAATTGATTAAAAGGTAAGCATCTTACAAGATCCAATGGTGATCACTTGTTCATTGGATTCAATCCAATAGTGCATCGATCCTAGAGCCTTTAAAAAAAGCATGTGGTTAATGATCTGGCCCTAGCTAAGATCCAATGGTGATTGCTTTCTCACTAGATTTGATCCAATGGTATGATGAAGTTGAAGACTTTTCAAAGGCATCGTGAGCTTGACACATAGCACAATAAATAAGCTCAAAGATCAAGAACCAATGAAATGCAATGACCTAGATTTAGCTTTTCAAAGCAACACAAAGGGGACTTTTGAAAACCAATGGTCACTCTTCAAATGGCATTTATGAAATTTGCCATGAAAGGCATGAAACCCTACCACCTAAGCTCCATGTAAGCATGGAGGATTACAATGAAAGATATGTCATGATTGAAAACATAAAAGACATGATAGTAAGGTTCCATCATATCTAAGGCACGTATGAGATCAAAGTTAGATGTTTGTTCATTCAAGCCAAAAACTATAAACCCTCTATAAATAAAGCTAGAGTCAGTTTATTTATTATGTGACACTTGAGATAATTGCAAACTAAATTCAGAGTGAGTGCCTTAGTAATAACATTGATATATTTACATCTACAATACAATGTTATTAATGGAAATAGGTAGGCAACAGATGAAGATTGAATCAAAACTTTATCTAACTTTAGATAGTTAAGGAAGGGTCTTTAGAGACACAAAATTGGATTTAATAGCCTTAAATGTCCATGGAATCAAAAATTGGTCTGAATTATTCTTCTTTATAGAGGAGTTGTAACCAATTTCCCAAGAAGAAAAGAGGAATGCTTCATTGTTCCAAAGATACAAGAATTTAGTATCAATTCAAATGGTAGTCCTTCATCATGCAGCTACTAAACCAGAGGCAATGCATTACATTGATCTTCTTATTCCTATTTTTGTTGACTACAAAATAGATGGAGAATGGATTATTCATGAAGTATCAACAAAGTTGCATGCATATCTCCCATGGCCTTTGAGACTTTTTATAAGCTCCCTTTTCCTCACGTCAATCTCCCTTCCTTGAGAGAATGGATAAATTCCCAAAACCTGGATACAGTCCTCTCATCTTAGTTAATCAAAGGTTCCCATGTTTTCAAGACCTCAAATGGTGATATTCCTATTGCCCAATTCAGGAAAGGTGTTAGGGTAGCTACGACTTTATTGAACAAAGCCTTTGGTTCCTCTTCTACTACTTATTTAAGTAAGGTTTGGCTATCCTATGTCCATTTCATGTTGGATTAGAACTTAACCCCTCCTATTAAAGAATTAATAAGTTTCTTCTTGGCCAAACAATTTATAACAATTAAGAGAAAGACTTCCTATTAATTATTTATGATGTATTACCTCTTGGATGCAGTCCTAGTCTTTACTAATTTCCCTAACATTCAAAATTGGTCCTCTGATGGTAGGTCTACCATTTCCCATCATTAATCCAAATTACATATTTTTAAATACAATAATCACATGCAGTTCATATGTGATGGTATCTTTCCAATCATTTTTGAGGCAATCACTAATGTCCCTATGCCCAGACTTCATCCTCTAATCAAAAGACAAGTAGAGACCATAGGGGATGTGTGGTTCTATCTAGATTGAACTGCAATAAGGATAGAGGGAATCATGGTTCAAACATATATATTTCCTATATGTGTTCCTAGTAAGCTTGCAGAGGAAGAAATTTATTATCAAATCATCCAAGAAATGGATTAGCACTGTAAAGAATAAGAAAAATCAGGTCATCCCTTTCCACTAGACATTGGAAAAATTGTAATCAAGGATTGGAAACAATTGGAGATCATGGTGGTGTATAGGAACTCTTTTTATTTCCAATTAAATGATCTTATGATGTGAGACCCAAATGATAGAGTGGCTAACCATATTTAGGATAAAAATATCCCAAAGGCTGAGTACAAACATCAACCAGGTGTGGGAGATGGTATTTACACAAAGTCAAGGAACTTTAAAGAAGTCTTGTCTAGTGTTAAAAGCTACAATATAAATTTAAAAGATAAGATGATCAAGGATAATAAGTCTTTAGGAGAAATATAGTAGTTACATCCTTTATAATATCACTTGTTGCCAGGACCATCTAGGACTACACATCAAGAACCACCTATTGAGGGACAATCTTTTGAGCCTTAGTAGGGAGAATTGACAAAGTCATCCCAGATTGGGCAACCTTAAGATGTATAGGGAAAATTTAGAGATATAATTAAAGATTTTATCATTGAGCATAGACCTGGTGAAGGTCCCCAAATTTAGGAATCCCCACCAAGGCCTTCTTCCCTAGTAGAAGTTATCAACATGATTGATTTGGAAACCAAAGAAATAATGGAGAGTGCCCTTGCTAACATCATAGCTACTAATGGTTTCGATAAGGAAGAAGACCCATCTGAGGAAGAAGGCAAGGAATTGGTTCTATTAGATAGTGGAAAGAGATAGGTAGAATTAGTCTTAGTTCCTCTAGCTCCAAGAAAGAGGCCTAGGTTAACTTTCACTCACCCAACTAGTGAGATAAACCTCTTTAGTAATGAAAATATTATTTATGGACCAACCATTCTTGATTGTTTTGTTTATGCTAATTTATAGAAAATCCCACTCTTTCTCCTTCATTAGCTTTGACTCGAGTAGACATAGGTGTTCAGGATAATGTCAAGCTTTAGATTTAGGATATGTTGAACAAAGAAGCAGAGAGAAGCATCTTGTTTCTAGGACCATCTAGGACTACACATCAAGAAACACCTATTGAGGGACAATATTTTGAGCCTTAGTAGGGAGAATTGACAAAGTCATCCCAAATTGGGCAACCTAAGGATGTATAGGGAAAAGGTAAAACTATAATTGAAGAGTCTATCATTGAGCATAGACCTGGTGAAGGTCCCCAAATTTAGGCATCCCCACCAAGGCTTTCTTCCCCAGTAAAAGTTATGAACATGATTGATTTGGAAACCAAATAAATAATAGAGAGTGCCCTTGTTAACATCATAGCTATTTAGGGTTTGGATAAGGAAGAAGACCCATCTGAGGAAGAAGGTAAGGAATTAGATCCATTACATAGTGGAAAGAGCTAGGTCGAATTAGCCTTGGTTCCTCTAGCTCTAAGAAAGAGTCCTAGGTTAACTTTCACTCACCCCACTAGTGAGATAAACCTCTTTAGTAATGAAAATATTATTTATGGACTAGCCATTCTTGATTGTTTTGTTTATGTGAAGTATTAGAAAATCCCACTCTTTCTCCTTCATTAGCTTTGAATCGAGTGGACATAGGTGTTCAAGATAATGTCAAGCCTTGGATTCAGGATATGTTGAACAAAGAAGCAGAGAGAAGCATCTTGATTCTTCACAACAAGGAAATCTAATGGGTTGGTACCCCATGATCCTCTGGGAGTTCAAATGTAGAGATTCTTAAATAACCATAGGTGAAATAACTTGACCCTTAGGTCCAATTTAATATAGATACATTAACTCTTGAGAGATTAGAAACCAAGAAAATTACTATTGGTACCGAGGAGTTCACCTTTTAGAAGGTGGAACCATTTTTAAGCTTAACTCCTATTCTAGTGTAGGTACTAGTGGAGCATCCTATTTTGCAAGAGGATGTAGCTAGTATGGTAATAGTCCAATCAACAATGGCCTTAGCTGGAATTCAAGGAATGAAGTAGAAGATTCTCAACTTGGAGAAAAAAATATGTATAAGCTCAGGTCCTCCTTTTAATTCTTGAAGACATATTTTAACCATTAAATGTATCACTAATGGATGCATTTGAGAATTTGAAAATCATCAATTATAGACTGAGTGATTTGGACCATCAAGCTAAGATGGCACAAGCCTTAATCACTCAATGGAAGAATTATCAAGCTCAAATGGAGGAACTCATCAAGGTGCATAAGACAAAGCAGTCATTGGATTTCAAGATTATCAAACTTAAACATCTAGACGTCTTCATGGAAGTTTTGATAGATAAAAAAAGAGGATTTCATCACATGGAGCAATGATGTTAAAGAATTCATCAAAAGAGACATAGACTTGGTAAACCAGATTGAGAAACTTCTGGGGAATCCATTGGATAACCCTTTTCAAACCACTACTATAGGATTGATCGATGATGAAGAATTCAAGTAGAGGTTTGGTACTCAAATTAAAATAATAAAAGATAGCAAAGGTCATTCAATTAAGGATAATTAGAAGACCCTTGATACCATTATTTTTTATGGAATCAAATTGCAGAAGCATAATGTATTAAGGAACTTATATCT
>JARHVA010004539.1:417500-505000 GCA_037957365.1 Torreya grandis
ACAAACCTTAGGCACTTTTGATTGAATGTACATATGAAGGCCATCAAGAGGATTCATATAATATGGAATTAGATAAGGAGGAACATTATGATGACCTCCATTTTTTATTTTAGGATGGATCACCTTAAATATTAGTATATTAATAGTGTGGAACTCCATAATAGAGGGATGGTAGCTATCAAAACTTTCAAGGGGAAGAAAATAAGGCATACATGAAAGTACTTGGGACTCCACATTCACAAATGTGTATCATCATTAATTTCAACCTTAATTTTATTATACATGAGTCTAATACATTTCATTAGACTATTATGAAATATATTACATATTTGAATCCAAAAACATGTAATTATATTAAAAATTACTTGAATTAAAAATCACATACTATGAATATCCATTATAGCTATCATACCATGTGCAAAATAATAAACCAACCACTCAAATAAAATTTGACTAACTACTGAAAATAAAAAGATATTTTTGATATTTTTTAAATAAAAAACCCAAATATTAATTTAAAAATAGGTATTCCAGTCACTTTATAGATGAAATTCAACAAACATATTAAATTACAAATTCCAAAAAATTGTATAGTGTTTTGACAAACATAAATATGTTTTTATCCACTCTATATAAATAGAAAATACCTCTAAGATTTTAAAACAATATATGTTTTGGATTAGGTATTATAAAAACATGTAATCTCCTTAATAGAGGAAGACCCAATAGGATAATAAACATGAAATTATAAGGAAAAAGGAAAAAATATCAATTTTATAATTATAAAAGTGGAAAATATCCAGACATCAGGTCTAAAAACTAAGCCTAAGGGTATACATATGAAACCCTAATAAAAGTAGAAGGAAATCCTAAGGAATATAGGTTTTTATAGGTTCAAGCATATAATTAGGCTTACCAAATATTAGATTTCTAGGATTAACCCTAAATATAATGATTTTTTTGAATGAACCAGATTACTTATTATATACAATAATCATCCAAATCAGATTACAACTAGTTAAATATAAAAACTTGATATTTACATAAATGACTATGAGAATAATGTACCTAGATTATTTTAAATGAGTGAAGGTATACCAGATTGATACACTTTTCTTAAATTCATTAGAATAATGATGGGAATGATTGTATCCATAAAAAAATATGCTTCTAAAGTTGTGTTCTCTAGACACCCATGTAGTGAGACTAGAGGATTATGGAACTACTATAACCAAATATTGCACCCTATAGGAAGGCTTTCAAACCTAATCCATATTTGGGAAACATGGGAATACTTATAGATATGTGGGTGTAACTATAGGTATAAGTAGACCTCTAAGCTAAAAGGCTAGCTCTCTAAATGTACCTTGAAATGGTTATCACCTAACTAATTATTTCTTATGGGAAAAATTTAGAAGTTTTCATGAAATTAAAATAATATAAGGCGATGATACACCAATATTATTTCAATATGACCATGATAATTTCTTGTACTAATAAATAAGACTTACAAACTAGTTTCTAAGTCCTAAGAGATTCTAAAATGAGTGTTTCAATATGGAGGTGAGATGCATGAAGTCTATCCAAGGTATGTGAACCATAGGATATCTTAAAATAATAAGGATCATTATACACTTAAAATATAAACCCATAAACTTTACAACACTTCATATGACCTTATATAATAGGAACTCTTGCATAAACATGAGAGGATAAGGGAAGCAAGGATAGAAGATTATCACTTAACCTCACCATACAACACTTTGCATAATTTTAAAAAATTTTATGAACTCAAAAATAGACATGTATTTGTTTTTCATAGGAAAAATAAAATGTCAATCTAGTAGGTCTTTTTCATACATGGAGTGGAATTATTTGAAAAGAGCTAAAATGGCTACTACTTATAGAATTATAGAGAGAAAAGAAGAGAAGAGAAGAGAATGAAGTCCAAGAGTTACTAGGACATGTGTCATGCTGAGAAAAGGAGTTAAACATGTAGGAGAGAGGAATGTGGAATAGACCATGCAAGGTCTCCTTGGAAAAATATCCCTTCATGTCATGAAACTCATGAAATGTGGCATAGGATTCCTCATTACTTGCTTAAAAAATTGCCTTTGTCATTTGGCCTTCTTGGAATATCCATAGTATACTATGGGTATATGTGATGATTTAACTAATTGTGAGGGGTTTTAAGCATGCTCCATCATGAATTGTTTTCATCCCTAATCATTGATATTGTTCTACATATGACTTATCACTCCCTCTGGTCTAGATAAATCCTCTTTCACTTACCCTTCACACTTGACACATTATTTATCTTTAGTTTTACATTTAAATACATAAATAGGATTGAATGAAATATTTTAGGACCCTTCATTTCCTTATAATCCTCAATTAGTCCTTAAAAAGATTCACACTTAAAGTTTTCACTCTCTTCACTAGCTTGTTCACTATATCATTATGGATTGGCTGAAGTGAGAGCACTTTTATAAGCACTTAGGAGATTTTATGATGAAATAAATGGACATAAAGGTTTATCACAAGTCCAAATCCTTCTCTCAATGTGGTTTGTATCCTTTGAATCTTCCTATAACATGAAAAACACTAAAAATAGTTAAAAAAAGCTTTTTTCCCTATCTATACAAGTATGGAACACATCAAATGGATGATAAGTATCCCTGGTGATTTTTATAAAATATTCAACCACTTTCATGATCATTCTATTCCTCCTAGATGATTCTTCTCCATTTTCCCAATCAGGTCTAAAACTAGGTTTTTGGAGGGTTTGGAGATGTTTTTCCCTCTAAGGATGTTTCATATAGATGTGATATTAAATACTTCAATAAATTTCACCAAAATATTTATATTGACATCTTATAACATATATTCACATCTTAGACTCCCATAAAAAGTCTCTCAGTAGGTGTGAGCTATGAAACTTGCATACTCAAGCTCTTTTCTTCATTTTATGTAGGCCTAAATTGGATTTGAGAAAAAATGAAGATTCACTATGGTTTCCTATACATAAAAATATATTTAAAAAACCATATAACTCCATACAAATATGTCTCAATTAATTAGAATTCTCACCTAAGGATAGAATTCATAGTGGACCCCCAAATGGGAATAGGTTTGGTTTAGGGCTAAAGGTCTTGACTATATCCTTTATAGGTTTGAACCACCCTATCATATTTCTCACATATATGCCTAGTTTTTATTTTTTTTCCATGTCCCATTAAACTTACCAAACACTCCTACAAGGTTGAATCAATCCTCAACTTACCTTATCATTTATCTACCAAGTCTATAGGTTTTGTGCATTTTGGAGTGCCCTCTGTCTAAGATAGAACAAAGGGAATCTCCTCTATTATCCTAGATAAAATTAAGGAATGATGGGATTATTTAATATATGAGGAACGTATATATAATATTTCAAGTATTTATTTCATCCTTATCCATTTAAATTCCCTAAAACTCTGAATCCAGACTTGTGAAGGTATTGACTGTACAAACTTCATGCATGTGTGTGGACTGTGGGTTGTCCTTGAGACCTTTCTTACTCTATTATATTTTTTTGATAATATAATATAATATGATATAAAAAACCTTAAATGATATTTTCATCATGACGATACTTATTTTTTCCTTGTTAACTCCTTCATTATAGACCTTACACTTGTCTTGACAAAGGTAATGACTATATTTTCCTTGAAAGAGGCACTTATAAGTGCATATCTGCATGTTTGAAACTTGACACACTACCTAAAATATTTATTGAATTTATAAAAGATAATTTTTCATATATATTAATCTATTCCCACCACATTAATACTATACAACACCAAGAACACCACATTTCTAGCTCATTGGTTACCACAGTCAACTATAGTTGACTGAATAGGGATCTTATAGGTGTTGATGGGGATAACATATTGCAAGTTAGACATTATTGATAACATATATACCAATAATGTTCCATATAAACTTAAATTCAACCACTTACCATGGGTATGTGATTTTTAGTTTCCATCTTAGGGTGTAAGGTCATGAAAATTCAATTTCCTATATAAAACACTGAAGGTTAGCAGTGAATAAAAACTTGACTTGGGAGCCTCCAAACACTATGTTCATCTAGCACACATCCCTTTTATTTTAAATGTATCTTTACCTAAGATATGGTTACAACATGGGTGAATTTATATCCATCAATAATCCATGTTACAATGTTATATGTTATCATCAAAAGGCCTCATACCTCTATTTTGTATTATAGGGAAACTTGTCCTTGAGTTCCGTCACCATCTAAGGATTTAAATTTTTAGCTATGTTTACCAATATAGTATTTAAAAAATGGATTCCATGATAATTTAATCACTCCAATACCTTGATTAAGTTTAAATAAAACCCTAGAATGATATCTAATCTTGCTCAGTCTCTATGGAAACCTGTAGGTGACACTTACAAGTGTTACACAAGTAGTGAAGGTATATTTCAAATAATATATAGTGTATGGACATTTGATAAATTATAGTCTATTTTAACATATTAAAATTTATATTTTTAACCTTTAGTGATTATATACCAATCAAATATGAATTTTACATTATGATCATCTTCTTGTAGGGCACTCAAAGGTGAATGCAATAACAAACAAGAGTATTGGGAAGGAAGTATAGATTATGTTCGTGTAGTATGACCTTATCACCAACATTAGATGTTTTAAAGGTATCATATGTATCCTTAAATCCTATGAAAACTTATAACAAGTTAAAATACCTCATATTAACATGTTTAAACTCATGTAGATGCTCATTTCAATGGGCTGACTGTGTATGTATATGACATTGATTATCTTAGTCCTTGGTTTATAAGAGGTCTATTTTTTTTTAATGCTTATAAAGACATTTTAAACACATTTAAACCTTAAATACACCTCCATTATCATGATATACAAGCTTCATACACATGATTCAACATTACTACAAGTGAAAACTTACAAGGGGTTGATTGTGTGACCCATGTGACTATATGTTTGATCAATGCATGAACTTGTAAGACCAAAAATGGAAGAAGATGATCAATATAACATGATAAAAATTAAGGTAATAATTCAAAATTTATAAGATACCCTTTTAAATAACCAAACCTTCTACAAGTAGTGAAATTTGACTACAACATTCATTTATGACATCTTCCTGTAATTTGACCTAATTAGCTCATGAAATCATCTTTAAACATGGAAAAAAGCATGGGAAACATGAGAAGAGGGAGTAATAATCATCTAAAAGCAATATAAAAAACTATATTTTATATACCTATCTAAACAAAGGTAAAACATATAGGATGTGGGAAAAAATAAACAAAAAAAGTATAGTCAACTTATTAAGGATGGTTTATAAAGTATAGGAAGCCAATCCTTGAAATAAAAATATGAATGTGAATATTAATGAGTGTAATATCACTCCCCAAAGGATTTTGACCTAGAAATTCTTTTATTTTTCATACTAAGAATATACATGTTGACCATTTTTGCATGTCTAGAAGCATGAAAAAGGATCAAAATGGATTTAGAACATTTTTAGCACTTAAAAAAAGGATCAACCATTGAGATGAGTCCATGAAATTTGAATAATAATCCCAAAATGTTCATTCCACTCTCTCCCATAGGATTTATACCCTTTGAAACTCCCTCTTTTTCACTTGTTTTCTTGACTTTCAGTTAGCACCTGGAAGATTCTATTAGTACTGACATTCCTAATAGGGAATATGATAGGTACTGACATGAGGGATGTTGATAACGAGTTTATAACACTTTTTTTCATGGAAAACCATGCCACTTTCATCTAAAGCTCTAAAATTACCCCTAAATGGCATAAAATGGCATAAGGATTAAAATGCACTATGACCAAGGCTAATAAGGCATTAAATGACATAAAATGAAACATGACACACCATATGAAATTATAGTATATCCCTATATCATGTTTTGGACTATAGGGGATTGATTCATTTTTATTTATGTATGAAATGGTCAACATGAATTATCCACTATAATTTTTCCAATCTATTGTTATTTTCCCCATTGTGCCTATGTATAATAAGAGTGGTGGTGTGTTATAATTTTTAAAATTTGCACATAGATCTATGTTTTCTTTCTCTTTATTTAAAACTTAGTTTTCCATCATAGAAAAACTCTCAAATGGGACAATGGGTGAAAGGGAAAGGTAAACAACCTTAACCACCCCCTTTTTACTATTACCCACATATCTAATAATCCAAGAAGGTTATTAAACCATAAATAGTTCTCCCACCTAGTTGAGTGTGTGAAATCCTATATAATGCTAATATGTTATGCAAATTTATGCATGGATATCAACACTTGAAAATATTTGAATTGACCTTAAAAATAACATTCACACTTATCTCAAGGTTTTATCCTTTGAAGGGTTTAAATTTAGAATATTTTTGAAGTTTATTTACAATGTGCACTGTAATTTTCAATCCTATATTTCATCAATGTTAGATAGAAAAATACTTAGGCTTGATATGGTTATATAGTGAAATCTTTAGGTTATTTCCTTTGAATTGAATTGTGGACTGACCCTTATGGAAATTTTGAAATTCATAACATAGTTGTTAAAGGGCATAAGAACAATTCCACCATGAGTGGAAAATTCTATGATAGTGAACTCCATAGAGGCAAGTACCTATCCAGAAGGAAAGAATAATGGATTAAGGTTGGGAAATAGTTTTAGAATTATATAAATTTGTTTGAGAAAAATAATTGGAAATTAATTTTTAACACTAAAATAAAGTTGTAAGGATTAAACTTGTATATGTGATATTGGCTAGAGAAATGATGAATAAGAATAATGTATATGAGCATAAGTCAAGTGGTTGTTTTATCAAATTAAACATTGTCAAGTTCTTAATACCAAATATGAGGGTATACATATGAAAGAGGGATATAATGTATTGCATACTACTACACTAATTAAACATAATATAAATGGGAATTAGGAATATATGCAAGGAAACTAAAACTTTCAAATTTCATCTTATTCATTGGCCTAGAGAAAAGACCCCTATTTTTCATACATATCTCAGGATCAAAGGTGTAATAAATATTTCTCTACTAACATTTTTTTGTTGAATATCTATTATGGTATGCAAACATTGGTATGACTCAGACTTTTGGGTAAATTCTTATTCATTTGACACACCCATTTTCTATGATAGCCCATGTGATATGGAAGGACAAAGTGTAGTCAATGTAGTGAGATACCCATTCTTCCTTTGAAATTTTTATCCCAAATCACTCTATCTCATTTTTTTATTTTGACTCAAATATCATTTGATATAATAACCCATTAGATCTAAAGGAACATGGGCTAGTCAAGGGGGTAGAAGCCTTATCATCCTTTAAGCTTGTTATATATCTAAAAATTTATAGCTCATTCACCATTTAGGATTCTCTTAGTTGAGGATATAATAATTCCAACATGTGCCTTCACAAAAAATGAAACTATACACAAAATTCAATGATGTAGATTCTATTTATATTGTTTCCAATCTCCCATACACATAACATTTCTCAAAACACAATATTTTTTCATAAGTTCTTAGACATATGTCCTTGTTGTCCTTGTGTCATAGACCCAGTGGAGACAAATATTTTTTTAAACTTTTATTAGTATTTAGTTTTTATTAATTTTTTATGTGCCACTATTAATAATTTAGACATATTATGCAATCTCCTTCCAATGTTATTCTATGTATTTTAGGTCATGTTAAAATTGAGAATTTTTCATTAATGAAACAAGGACATTGAAATCTTGTGTTGTATCATTTTAAAAAAAATTAGTATATTCTATTTTTTTTGGTGCCTAACAATTTGCTATGCTTTTCTATAATTGACTAATTAGGTTATTTAAAAAATAATAAAATAATAAATATTATAATTTAAAAAATGGGGAACGGTATTCCATTGGTAATGTTTTCCCATGCTTTTTAATTACCACTCATTTAATGAAATTTGTTTAGGCATTTTTCAATTCATCAAAGAAGGTTGAATTAGTGCCTCAAGTCACCCATCATATTACTAATATAATTAATATTTTGTCTCAAAACATGGTAAGTGTGATTGAAAATTACAAAATTTCCATATTGGTTGTGTAGCTATGGTGGATGAGTCAAAATATTGGTGGACTTTTGTTCATTTGTCTCTCAGCTCCTTTTCTACAATAATTATATAACATTGAAGGACATGGGCTAATAAAAGAGGAAAATACATCATCCTTATTTGACATTGTTATATTTAAGAATTATTTTAGCATGTTCACCATTCATTATCCTCTTGTTCGAGGCTCTAACATGTTCAACATGCCCCTTCATGAATAGTGAAACCATACACACCATTCAATGACATATATTCAATTTATAATGTTGGTGATCTCTATCATATATAAAATTTGTCAAAACATAATATTTAATGTGATTTATTAGACATATGTCCCTGAATCATGGAACTCAAAATTTTTTAATATATTTTTTATCAATATTTATTTTTCATAAACCACTATTTTTAATTTGGACATGTTATGAAATCTTCTTCCCTGATAATTTTGTGTATTTTGTATCATGCAAAAATTTAGAATTTTTCATCAATAGAACATGAAAATCAATATATATATATATATATATAT
The DNA here is from genome assembly GCA_037957365.1 of Torreya grandis. Lineage (NCBI taxonomy): Eukaryota > Viridiplantae > Streptophyta > Pinopsida > Cupressales > Taxaceae > Torreya > Torreya grandis. The sequence goes on from JARHVA010004539.1 coordinate 426,206, forward strand.
ATATATATATATATACATGCTATCATATTTTTCCTAGTGCTCCAAAAATATGGTATATTTTGTTTACACATAATGTTTTCAAACTTTATCAATTACTAATGCTTTCTATCTTGTAGGAACCCGTCAAGTCTCAATTTCTTTGAGTCAATGAATTAAGGGGTGCACTAGGAAAGGGGTGGGTAACTATTGGTTCTTTGTAGGATTGTTTTCCTTTTTTTGACTTGATATCTACACACTTGTCTCCTAAAACCATTCCCCTAATCTTTACCTCCCATTTTGCACCCTCCTCTAGTATTTTACAACTTTTATTAGCACTCCCTTAACCTAAAACCCATTTTTGATATTTTACATTACATAATCTACCACATTGACCTTGTATTCTTATTAAAAAACTCATTAGGGTCTAGGTCAACCCTTGGCCAACCTAGTTCATGAATTAGTTTGTTTTTGACAATTAAGATATTAGGTTGACCAGGTCAACCTTGTTGGCCTAAAATTTTAAAAGGGTTTAGAGTTAAATATACCTATATAAACACATTCATTTCATGATTTCTAAGGGAAGAGAAGAAGATGTAATATATATTTTGCATCTGCTTGTCCACCATTCTACTTGAAGATCAAGCTTAGGGTTTCATACTTTTTTTGGACATACGTATCTTATCTTATGGAGAAGTCTTTTGGATGCATTGATAGTCTATGTAGCCTAGAGTTGATTTATGCTTTTCATACTTTAATACCAAAATAACCTCTTATGAAGCACCTTGGCCAAGGGAGAGATTGAGTCTTGGTGGATTCATCTTTAAAGGTAAGTATTCTTAACTTTGTTCCTCCTTTATAAGAGTAGATAGATATACATTTACACTTCTCTTCCATGTATTAGGATTATGTATACATTGATGTGAGTATATGCCTTCTATACATGTCTACTTTTCATGTTTATTACCCCCACTTTATGCTAAAATATTGGATGAGAATTAGATTAGATTTTAATTTACTTGCTATTAGTTTAGAGAATATGAAAACATAGGACCTAGTTAGGGTTACTATGTAGTTTTGCTTAATTGGAGGCTTTAAAACACTCCTTAGTGATATTATTTATCGTAAGATATCCCTTGGCTATGTCTAGTGGATTCATCTTGGTCATGACCTCAATTATCTATTATATCTCCAATCAGAAGTGTAAGTAGGATTTATCTTCTCTGAGCTAGGCTTGATTTCTTATAGATCTATTGCATTTCCCATTGCATATATTCAGGTGAACCTGACATGAATCAAACCCTTACAATTTTTCTTTCATGATTTCATTTTTATAATCTTAATATTTTTATATATTTATAATACTATATTGAACCATTTGATATAGTTATAACTTTATGTGCATAGTCACATCAAAATGACTCTATTATTTCTACACAGGTCTTCATTAGCTATAAGTTACTAGGTTGAATGGGTTAAATTAATATTTCTTTCAGTCTATAGATTAAAAAGCTAGGTCAAATAAGTCAACTTAGACTTTCCTCCAACATCTAGATCACATAGTCTAAATAGGTGGATTTTAAAATTACCATTTATTTATGCTATTTTGATCTTTCTACACATACTACCAAATCACATAATATTTAAAATACATTTAACACTTGTCTTTCTAAGGCCTACCTACATGGATTTCATCACCAAGGGGGAAGCCAACTTGGTTTTTTTGCCAAGTATAAATATGTGGTTAATGGTATATATTAACAAATCACCCTACACTCTTATCATTTTGGGATTATGAATTGAGGGGGTAGGACCCAATACCAAGCCAATACCATTGCCAAAATAGATCCCTTTTAGTGTAAATGTCATGAAACTATCCATAGATTACTTTCTAGTTCCCTATTTTTAGCTACGTTCCCTATCACACTTAAAACAACACTTTATAATAATCTAATAACAATCATTATGACCACATAGTTAGAATTTAATTTTAATTTGACTACTTGCTCTATGATCATTGTGTGTTGTATTAAAAAACATTACACTGGATAGTATTGGTACAAGTTTTTATGTTGTGTGCCTCAATTGGATCACTAATATTGACCTAATTATATGTGTGTTTGATTCCATTTCTTACATAATTTATATTTTATTTTTTTCCTATTTTAACACACTATAATTTTGTTTGGTGTAGTGTCTTATAGACTATGTTTCCCCTATCAATAGTACACAATTAACCCGTATAACTATATATCCCTTTCTTCCTTCTTTATCTCCTAGATTACAATACAAAGCTGACCTATATGACTCTATATTCTTTTCTTCTAGTCAAGTTATGGTACTAAGTTGACCTAGTCGAGCCTGTATCCTTATCATCTTAGTTTCATACCCTATTTATAATACAGAGTCAACTTGTATGACTCTATACCCTTATCTACCTCTTGGAATACAAAACATAGTCGACCTAATCAAATCTATACAATTTTTGCCTCCTTACCTTTACATCAGATTCATCTTCCTTAATATTTCTCCCTCATCATGAAATTCATGTTTGAAGAGAACACTAAGTTAAATTCAATAGATATGATGATCTTTACCAACCCAAATAGGTTCTCCCATAAGTATCTTGTTTCTCTTAGCCTAGATGAAATTAATTTTCATGTATTCACTCACAATATAAACTATGGGACCCCTCCTCATTTCTCTTTAGTTCACAACCCTCTCTTCTCCTTAGAAGTTAAACCTAGATTAGAGTATACTCTGAAAATGATCTTCTTCATAAATGAATTTCCTCAACATAGATGAAAATATCCTTTGTTATTTACCATATCATGATAAGTAGTCAAATTGAGGAGCCCCATTCACCTTCCCCCACATTCTCACATGGATTTGGGGACACTAGCTTTTATGTTTCTCAAACTATTCCTTCTATTTTGATCCCTTATCATAATATGACATCTTCCTCTTTGATTTATTCCATCTTCATGCCTAGTATTTCTACTAACATGGTAAGTTCTACATCTAGTGGGCCTCTTCTAAGATCCACTCTTTTAAATTCTTCCACTAGTGCATCATTTGCTACCCTTGGTATTAATTCCTCTAATAATGATTCTTCTCATCCCTCTACTACTACATCTTTTTCCACCCAATAAAATCATTCCACTAGTGACTCACTTACAAATAACTCCTCTCAATCCACTAATAACACCAATAGTGGTACCCAAGCCACCACTCCCAATTTCAATGTTTCACACCATGTAAATAACACCACTCAAACCCATCAACTTATATTACAAAATATTAATCAAATGAATTCTTTCCAAGAGACTAACACAAACAAATTATGCAAATGCAACATCATCTTATCCATCTTCAAAATCACCCTCAATAGGTTCCATGGGGAATGCATAACCAAAATGCTCCCCCACTTCCTCTTTGAGATTCCCATGGTAATCTTATCTCTCAACGTCCTCTTGTTAATTAAAAAAAAACCTTCAAAATTAACCTCTTACATCTCACATTTATAATATTGATATAAGAAGTATCACCCTTAACATTAGTTATAATGGGTTAAGTGATCCTACTTTCCACTTAAAAACATTGGGTCAAGTTAAATGATTTTATTTCTACAAATCTATTAGAAAAAACTCTCTCAAGATGATTTAGATTGGTATAACCAAATCAAATCTCATTCCATCACTAGTTTGGAAGATTTAGTCAATGATCTAGTTCAAGAGTTTCAATCTAGTGATCTCCCTAAAAATATTTTTGCCCATTTTATCAATTGTAAGTAACTTGAGATAGAAACTACACAAGACTTCATCAAACAATGGAAGACCTTTTCTAACAAATGTTACCATAATATGGTATATGATAACCTCTTTCATCTATTTAGTTATGTTTTTTATCCCAAATTATAATATTGGGTCTTGAATCTCTCTCCACACACTTTGAAAGAGTCTATTGACTAAGCTAATTGCCAATATTTCCTCATGCATCAATTCGATCCATCCCAACCTTCTATGGGTACTCACATGTTAATAAAAATAAGAATCATCATGCTAAAAATGATGGTGCCACTAATTCTTATAATATCATTAAGAATCATCATGCTAAAAATGATGTTGTCACTAATTCTTATAATATCATTCATATTATTTAAGCTATTATTCACAACCAAGCTCTAGAACAAGCTTCACCTCCTAACCACATCACTAATCCTAATTTATCTTTAACAAATAACATCAATGTTCATAAACCCTTATCCTTAGTGGAGTTATAAAATCATCTACTAAGGCCTCTTCCATGAGATATTGATCCCACTCATCCCCTTAAATCTTGGTACAATCCTTAATTTTTTTTCATATCATGCTAGTTGGGATCATTCTCTTGAGACAAGCAAGCAACTTCATAATTTGGATATGGATTTCCTTCTTAGTCCCAATTTTCACCATGATTATATCATTCGTAAATTTCAACAAGCCTTTGAAATTACCTTAAAATCCCATGAAAAACAAATTAAATCTCAAAATTTAAACCAAGCTAATGCTCATTTGGCCATATATATATATATCCTCTTTTGAATCACCAAAATACCAATGATAAGCCTACTCTTTATACCAATAATGTTGATAATCTTATAGATCCAACTCTCGAAGAGAATGTGGTCAATATTACTAATATGCAAAGGGTGTTTTCCTTAATTTATCCTCATCCCATCTGCATTCATTATATGTCTCACATTTTTCATGTTATCCAAGACCCTTCCCCAACTCACTTAACATAGTTAGGGTAAGAAGACTAATGAACCAATTACAACACATCATTTGGATAAAACTTCTCATACCATTTCTACCACTCTTCCAACCTCTTTACCCATTACCAATAACACTCAAACTTTTATTACCACTTCTTCTAACTTATCTCAAACTAAACCTTCATCAACTACCCCATCTTGTCAAGACAATCAACAAACTTATCCTCTAATTCAAATTCTCGCATCTTATCACAAAACTTACTAATATCCCATCTCAAATATCATTTATTGAACTTATGCAAACTTTTTCATGTCATCATAATCATCTTATGCATCTCTTTTTCAAAATGAACATTCCTTATCCTCCCCTAGAAGGATGTGAAGCCACCTTAACCAGATTAGAAGATAGAACTATACAATAATATGAAGAGATGCCCATATATGTTGATGAAACAATGGAATCTTCTCTTCCCCTCAAGTTTTCTAGTGATTATATGATTCCTAATGAGATTTTGATTTATATGGATGATCCTCCCTTTTTATCAATGTCCAAATTAGTGATATCCAATTCAACTATGCCTTGATTGATGATGGTTCATGCAATTATGTTGCCTCTATCTATTTTATTAAAACCCTTAGATATTATAAATGTAATATTAATTCCACACAAAAAAATGTTCCAAGGATATTATTGAAGGAAAATCCCTCCCTTAGGTTGTATGTGGATGCCTATCACCATCCCACTTATCATGATTTTTTTGAAGGTGATGATCTTCAACTTTCCTCTATCTGATAACATTCTACTTAGTATCCCATGGAGTCATCACATTAGAGCAATTGCCTCTTCTACTTGCTAATGTGTCAAATTTCCTCATAATGGAGTGTTCTATAATATTCAATTTGATACTAACCTTTGGAATTTATAATGATTCCAAGATCATGGTGTATTCAAGATTCCAACCTTGAACCCTTGCCAAACATTCCATTTCATGAATCTTAATGGTTCAAATTTCCTATCAACTAAAATCAAGGTTATAATGGTAACCTCAAACTCATCAAGAATATACAACAAAAAATATTACATTCAAATGTTGATGAGCTTGATCAGACAAATATCTAGATGAAAACCTTTGATCTCTCACCTCATCTCATTTCTTATCTTCCACCTTATCTAAAATTTCATTCCCTTCAATCACCTGTTGATGATATACTTGTTATCTTAACCAAGATGTAGCAATCCATTCATCACACCGCATTAAATGAAAAGGTCATCCCTACCTATGCCATTGATCTTCATACATCTGACTATGATGATGGGTATACCTTAGATGATCCATTCTTAGGTCTTGTTCAAGCCCAAGATGCTGAAATTATTCATTATCATTCCTCTTTGCTTCAGTATTTTAATATTATTCTAGGAATTTCATCCTATATAATTTCTAATTTTAGAATTTTTTGTCAGTTTTTTGGGTAGATATAGTGCACACACCTCTAGTTTTTGAATAGCCTCATAGGAGTATGCTTATGGATCATACTATGACTGATCCCTATCACTTTGCTAGATACCAGGATCATTCTAGTTGACTTATCCTTGAGATGCTTACAATTGTCCTTCAACCTTATGTGCATCTTTCCCTTCCCTTAGTTGAGTCTAGTTTAGATACTATTCTCACTTCATCTCTAGCTGAGTCTCTTCTTATTGACAATCCTATTGATTTTGTAGTTAAGTCTCATCTAGTCTCTCTACTAGCCATATCTTCCATTGGTTATGGTTTTCTCCCTTTACTATAGCTCACTCCTTTGCCTACAAAATGGGCCCATTATCCCTATTATGATATTCATAAAATTTCAAATTATTGGACAAGTGACTATTAAATACACTAGCCTTCCTTAGCTTCTACTTCCAATCCTTCTATTAGTACACCTACAAAGTCTACTAATAATCATATCTTTTGCTTCCATGACATAAATAATCATTCATCCACACATTATTGTAAGTTTTAAAAATATATTGATACCTTGAATCATACCACTCCTTAACCCACAGACAAGGCTATACCTCTCTTGAAAGAATTACCTGAATATCTTCCCAAATATAGAGAGGTATATTCTCTCTGGCACCAATATGGTAATCATCACATTGATCATTATATAATTATTTAACAACATCCCAAGAATCAACTCATGACCATTATTATGCCTACTACCCTTCCTACCACATGTTTCACTTGTAAAAATGTTCCCCATTCTTTCCCCATGGATCCACCACCGATGGTCCCTTTTCCACATACCATTTCTCCACCTGCGATTCACTCACCCATGGATCTTCCTTCACTAGTGGCCCCTTATCCACTAGTGAGTCCTTCACCTATGGCCCTTTCCCCATTAGTGACCCCTTCATATCCTACAAATTCTATTGCAATTCCTTTTCTTTAACATCTCTTACATGATATCCATCATCAACACAATCCTTCAAGCATTTCTACATTTTCCATCAAAGAGATTTGACACAAAGTATTTTCTAAGATTTACCTTAAGATCAATGAGACTTTGGTTGTAGTCTGAGTTCAAGTTCATAGAGACTTATCAGATGTTATGGATAATGTGTTTGGAAAATTATATCAATATTTATAAACACAAGCATGGTGTTATTTCATTTATTTCTTCACTTATATTGGACATGTTCTCCAACTTTACATTTATATATCTTATATCATTTGAAATTATGTCAAATTCTTATCTATCTTACATGATGATTCTTGTTTCACCCTACATGTTGCTTATTATGTCATTTCCTTCCTTATGATCTCCTATGGATTCTTTTTCATGATTACATACTTATTCTTCATGAGTTCCTTTTATATGGTTATCTTTTTTTCTTTCATGATTGTTTTCTATCTTATTGATATAAACATGAATAATTGTTATTGTAACTTCGTTATATAGAACTTGTTCCCTTTAGTCATTCCTTGTTTAACATGTGATCAGTTAGTAAATAATTCATCTCATTATAATCTCCTTTTATTGGTCCACTGTGGATCTCCCCTTATTCCTTTCCTTTCTTTTTGCAAACTAATCATATACATAGTTAAGACTTGAGATAACATGCTGGTTCATCATTAAGCCTAAATGTTATAGTCAATCATGTCTTTAGATTCTTAGCTTCCTTTAGACAAATCCTAAAGATCACTCATGTGTATCACTTTATCTCTCATGATTGGTCATTCCAAGTCTTTATGGAGGAGGAATCTCAAAAGACAAACATTCAAAAGCCAAATCATTTAACAATAGGCAATAATCAAAAAGGTAATATTCAAAATCTTCAAAAGTCAAATCACACTAAAAGACATGATTTTAAGCACATAATATTTTTCTAATCAAATATCAAACTCCATAGTTGGCCTAATGGTAGATTCGAGCTCCATTGGGGTGCATTAGGCTAGTAGATCATAAAAGGAAAATAAAAAATCTTTTAGTGCTACCTACTTTCTCATTTAAGTACCCAATATTCAGATTAGATTGATGGATCTGTACTAGGTGTTGAGGAATGGGAAATATGTTGTGGGAAAGTAGGTTAATTTTAATTTTCTTTTTCAAAAGAACCAACATGAGTTTATATTATTACCACACTTATTTTCCTACAAAGTTTTGTGCCTCTAGTGAACATGTATCCTTTGTATATTGATATTCACTAGTCACTTCATGTCTTTTCATGTGCTTAGTGTGCCTCATGTTTCCTAATGTATTCTCATAAGATTACTATGCTACGATTCTTACATTTCCTTTTTTATTACCTACAATCCTAATATTTCCCCTTGAGAATTATTTTTTTGTTCACTGATCATTCCCCTTAGGGATTTCATTTATGAGTTACAATGTAAGACCTTAGATAAGACCAGGCCTTCCTCACAAATTACCAAATTTTCACATTACCATTCCACACATACCCTTTTACCATATTTTACCCATAATTTCTACCTCATTGGTGTTACCTTTGTGAGTTGTATTGTAAAACCATGGATAGGAACTAATAGTACTCACAAAATTTTCCAATACCCAAGTCACAACAAAATTACATGTGTCAAATTTGAGATAAGTCATGATTGATTGAGTTACATGTCATTGGCATGATTCCCATATTGATTTAGTATGTTTTATGATTACTTATTAATCTTTCACTTTTATCTTCTTATTTTTTTATTGTATGTAAAAATCCAACCATTTTTATTAAGTTTTTCATACTTCCTAACTTGAATTAGTATGATTAATTTAAGACAATTTTTGCCAATTTTGTTTCTCTTTTATAATTTTGAATATGATTTAGTATGATTGATTGAATTAATTGATTTGATTTCATACAATTTGTCTTTCATGTGATTTCCATTTTATTACATTATTCACATACTTCCCAACATGATTTAGTGTGATTTTACATGTTTTAGTTTGGTGCCAATCTTTTTCATGGTTAAAAAAAATTGTCCTCTTGTTTACCACTTTTTGGTTCATTATAATTAGTCATATTTTGTTATTACACATTTCCCATTGTGAAATCGTGTGTAGTGAATTTATTTTTGATTAATTATACTTTTACAAATCATTTTTGTATGTTTATTTTTAACCATTCATGTGTACTACATAATTATAGAGAAGAAAACACTCCACATATATTTCCTGATCTCTAGTCTCTCAAGTGGTGTTCTTCCTCCTCCTCTCCCCCTTGGCTCTCTTGAATGCCATGACTAAAATGTAGGAACTACTATAGGATCCACTTGGTGTGGGAGTCTAAACTATCTTAGAAAGCATGCCACTATCTAAGGATCTAATCATTAGTTATAGTGGCACGTGATCCATACTCAAGCCAACCCTAGTGTCATGGTCATCCAACTAGGTCAAATAGTAGTAACATATGCATATGAGTACCACATGATCTCTCCTCATGTGACTATCTACAGTGTTGGCACATGGGGCATGGTCCACACTACCTAGTCCTATATTTATCTAACAATACAAGGTAGCCTATCATCAACCACATGGGGTAACCCAACTAGATAATACATTAGGAACCTCTCAAATATCCATGCACTCAACAATACCACTAGTTCCATGGTCTTCTATCCTATGGACATCATCCCATATATATCATACATGAGCTGGACCTAAATGATAAACCCAAAATCATAGAGTGCTCTCTGATCCAAAATGAATTAGCACAAAGTTATCACATACAATGGTACCTTTCCATCTAACTTATGACACAACACTCATTCTATCACAATCCCAATCATATCCTTCTAGATATATAGAATATGGGAATATATACATCAAATAAGATCACCCTCAACCCTAGGTAGATCTTATCTAAGAATAAAACCCCTTGGCTAGTGCTCATCTCTCCTCTAGATCATTTGGTGTCCCTATGATCACCATTATTCCTCATATAGGCATTCCAGGTAATGCATGGATGTAATCCATTGTGATATCTCCTCTATGGTATCCCCATCCACCACCTATTGAGACATGTTGGAATTGTTCCCATGCCTTAAAGAACATGACAACAAGATTAGTACTCATTGGCATACATCTCATCTCTATAACACCTCCTAGGCCCAATACAACCAATTTCAATATGTCCATATCTATCAACCACTCTAATAAATCAGGTAATCACGAGGCATTGATAAATCACTAAAATCTCTAGTGCCTCTACAAAATATCAAACTATATATATATATATATTGATGTTATTCATAACCAAAATAGATTCTTAAAAAATTCACAAAAATGAATTGGTTTGATTTAGATTCTATATTTTATACCAAATTGACCTATTACAAACTAAATTGGCCCTCTCATTTGTCAATGATACTAGATCATCCCTATCACAATTTCAACCACATCAACCTTTTCAATACTAAGTTGGCCACTATTTGGCTTACCCTTACTCAGTCAACTACTTTCATCCTTTGTAGTACTAAGTTAGCCCACTAGTACTAAGTCATCCCTTTCACTTAATAGATGAAGTTAGCCACATACTGCTAAGTCATCCCAATAATTTTTCTTGTCTTTTACAAACTACGTCAACTTGTTCAACCTTGTTCATTTACTATGATGATTTTTTGACTAATTTCCATAAATTATTTAGGTATTTATTAGTTTGACCCATTCCTATCCAATACCCCATTAGACCCCTCATCTCCATACACATTTATTAGGGTTCAGTCTGGTGCCTAGATTTTTCCTAATAGTCAAATTTCTATAAATCATTCAATTTTAAGTAAGAATACTCAAAAATTTGAAATTCTAAGTTGCTTACCTATGCTACAATCACTAAATCCACTATGTATCCTCCCTATCTTAGTTTTTGTCTCCTCACCATCTTTCTTTCTTGGTCTCTCACTAGATCTATCAAAGCTCTCTTTTTCTCAGAATAGTAAATAATACCAAATGAATTCTTTTTCACCTTATTTATATTTACTATTTAAAAATTATTTATCCTTCAAATATTTATCATCATATTTCTTATTTTGATCATATCCTTTTCTCTACTAACTCTTTTTACAAATCATAAAATGTTCTGAACTCTTGATGTCTTAGAGAATATTTTCCACTATTATATGTCTGTGTTTCAATTTTTTTTTCACTTTTTTTTCTAATCTCTATCCATTCATCTAATGTTCCTCACATTTGAACACCTTCACATTTTAACACATCTACTTCTTTATCTATAGCACTAAGGTAAGTAAAGGTATGTGTTTTTCAATGATATCCTTTCATTTATCTTATTTGCTCTCTAATACACTTTATTCAACTTCAACATTATGTGTTACTATGTTATTTCACTAAAGCACCATCCCATGTTGCACCTATGTGACATGTGGTGGGATTTGAGTGAGACATATGCATACACATAATATTTTCAAGATTTATTAATTACTAATGCTTTTTATCTTACAGGAACCCATCGAATCTCAATCTCTCTAAGTGCATGCCTTAAGGGGTGTACTAAGAAAGGGGTGGGTAGATCATTAGTGCTTCTTAGGATTGTTGTCCCTTTTTACACTTGTTATTTACAAATTTGTGTCATAAAACCATTCCCCTAAGCTTTGCCTCCCATTTTCACCCTCCTCTAGTATTTTACCACTTTCATTACGACTACCCTAACCTAAAGCCCTTTTTTGACAATTTACATTACATAGTCAACCACATTGACCTTGTATTCTTATTGACAAAACTTGTTAGGGACTAGATTGATCCATGGATGACCTAATCCATGACCTAGTGTTTTTTATCAATTAGAATACTAGGTTGATCAAGTTGACCTTTGTCAGTATAAACTTTTGAAAGGGTTTAGGGTTATATCTACCTATATAAGCACATTCATTTCACCATTTCTAAGATAAGAGAAGAAGAAGTAAGATATATTGCACATCTCCTTATCCATAATTCTACTTGAGGAACAAGCTTAGGGTTTCATACTTTTTTTGGAGATATTGATCTTATTTTATGGATAATTATTTTGGATGATTGATAGTTTATGTAGCCTAGGGTTGATTTATTCTTCTCATCCTTACATACCACAATAACATCTTGCAAAACACCTTGGCCAAGGGAGAGATTGAGGATCAATGGGTTCATCTTCAAAGGTAAGTATTTTTAACTTTGTTCCCTCTTCATAAGAGTAGATAGATATGCATTTGCACTTCTCTTCCATGTATTAGGATTTTGTATACATTGATGTGAGTATATGTGTTCTAAGCATGTTTAATTTTCATGTTTATTACCCCCACTTTGTGCCACAATCTTTCGTGAGAACTAGATTAGATTTTACTTTACTTGATATTAGTTTAGTAAATATCAAAATATAGGATCTAGTTAGGTTTATTATATATTTTTTCTTGAATAAAGGATTTGAAACCCTCCCTAGTGATATTATTTATGGTAAGAAGTCCCTTGGCTAGGTATAGTGGATCCATCTTGGTCATGACCCTGATTATATAATGTATCCCCAATCAAAAGTGTAAGTAGGATTTATCTTCTCCAAGCTAGGATTGATTTATATATTTTCTATATTTCCCATTGCATACACATTTTTTATATGTAACTTAATTAGTTGATAATAAAATAAAAAATGTAAATAATATAATTCAAAAATTAGGAAAGGGTGTTCCATTGGTAAAAATTTCCCATAGCATCAATGCTTGTATAAATCACATTTATAAAATACTAACATTGTCAATTCTTACAACACTCACATATTTTTTGATAGACCTAAAATGTTGAATCTTGTACTAGTCACATTACTAAGAGACTCTCACTATCAATTATTATAACACTCACCTTGATGAATAATTCAATAAATTTTAGGGTATTTTATAATATTCAATCCCATCAATCCACTTTATAAGTTCACCAATAAAGTATAATATTTTCCATATCAAGATATGCAACATGTTTTATATTCTTGCAATACTCACCTTGTTGAGAGGCCCATATTGTTGATTCATGTAGGAGGCATTAATATCTCACATAATCAATACAAATCCATTTGATATCAAGTGAAATTGACAAATACTATAATATTTTCCATATATTATTTTACAACATTAATTGATGATATTATTAAAGTGACATTGTTCACACATTCATGAATATACTAATGTAATCAACTAGAGATCCTTGTAATACACTTATCATGCAGTCATAAATTATATATTTATGACACTCAAATTTGATATTTACATATATATTTATGATTAGTAATTCATTAATTTATCATTATTCATAATGAAAGTTTAATCTCTTCTACTTATAGGAGGTAGAGGATAAAATTGAATTTGGGTTGAGAGTTGAGGTAATTATTATAGTTGTTAAGATCTTAGTTATTTTTCATTTAATTGATATCTAGTTTTTATAATTAATTACACTAGGCATAATACCATAAAAAGTGGTGGTATAGGGAAAAATAACTCACCAAACTTTTATTTTATAGATTATGAAGCTTATGTAATTTTGGCTATTGAAAAAGTCTACAAGAGTGGTCATAGCTAGTAGAGGTCATTGTCAAAGTTCAAAATGAACTCATAACCAACAAGATCACTCGTGCACACCATTACCATAGAAAATTAATATCATACATTATGTACACAAAAGTTTAAAAAATAATTATACACAATAATCATTGTCTCTCATTAGCTCAAAGTCAATAGTATAACCATAGCTTTTTCTCTCTTCCACCACTTTCATAGAAGTAATAAGAGTGCCTATTAAATAGGCATAATAGGTTGTTATGCACAAAAAAATAATTTTTTGTGTGAAATAAATATGAGTTGATATGGAATATTTTCATGCATAAAATAGGTGTGAAAATATTAGTTTTAATGCTCACTCTAACACCCTCCCTTAAGTGCAAAATAGGTTGTAATAAAAGAGAAAGGAAAGAGACTAAATGGGTTTCAAAAGTAAGGCTTGATCAGTTACCCATATAAAAATCATAATGAAATACAAAGTGTCCCTATGGTAACCAATCTATCTTATTGGAGTATATGTATGTTGAGCCTCTATAACTACCAAGTCAAATGGAAGCTAGTAGTCTTTACAAGGCTTACTCTATAAAAAAATAATCAAAAATTGGAAAAAAGAGTTACCATAGATGAAATGTATCACCAAAAGATACCCAAAAAATAGTAGAATAATAGTGAGAGTGAAGAAGAGAACATATGCTATAAGGCATCCTAGGAAACATGATTTAAAAACTCAACACAATCCTCTAGTAGGTGTACTTAATGGAATGAAGCCCATCAAATAAAAGATGCACTCAATCAACTACCTCCAAAAGAAAATGTGGTGCAACAAGGGATATAAAGAAGCACAACACCTAAATTAGTATTTGTACACAAACCCCCATAATGTTTAATTATATGTAGTGACTTAAAAAACCACACACACACACACACATTAGTGGGCCAATCCCATTACAAAACACTAAAATGCTAACACTGGGTTGCACTAAACTAGCTACTCTGTATAGGGAGATAAAACTCTACAAAAGATCTAAAGGATACAATCAAAATCAAAGGTATAGATACAAATATCTCAATAACATGGCCATGGTGATGATGGGATATTCAAAAACTAAAGAGTGAAATAAATATGAAGAAAAAACTCCATGACTCTTAGTGTGACAACATACAAAAGTCCCATCCAACAATAATATCATAAATAAACATAAGAAAGTCCACTATAAAATCAATATGTAGTAGATGGTAGATATGAAATGAGAGATATCAGATTAAAAAAACATCTACCTAACAAAATCTCAAATAATCAAGTAGCATCAAAAGGGAAGAAGAGTAATGTGTGGTTAAAGAAGATAAGTGGTAGAAGAACCTTGCATGTAGATCCCTCTCAAATAATGATATTTATGCCACTAAGAACAATCATAAATTGACCCCAAATGGAATGAATGATGAATGAAGATGCTTGCATATGAGTGAGTACAAAGTCCATAGTAGAATTATGAAGTAACATCCAAAGAAGTGTCAGAGAGATCATGTTTGAATACATTAGTCTCAAGTTTTTCATGCCTGACTGAAGGTATAGAAGAGCCCATATGTAGTTCATAATCCTCATGAATATTGGAGTGAACAAAATATGGATATCTATCAATATATCCCAATGAAGATGAAACACCTACATCATAGCCAAGTCGATGCTAATCAATATACATAATAGGATAAATAGGGTGAGCAATTACTTGTAGATGCTTCCTAATACCCATAAGTCTCATAGAGTGACCAATGAAATAAATCATATACGAGATAGAACCAGTGGTATGCTAATCAAAATAAGTAGGAATATGTGTAGGTGGAACTAGAATGGGATGTGAAAAGTGTGCTACAATAGTAGGCACAAAAGTATCATATGTAATAATAGGAGAAACATTAATAATTGTCTACTCAAAATTTGGTAAATCATAGTGTAAAAGTGCATCAAGTGGATGTTTACTAGATTCAATATATGATGAGGTATTAGACTAATGTTGTATGCCAACAAGTTTCTTTGATAGAGAATAAATGAGGGCATCCTTTCCATGAACCAGGGAGACTAGAAAATAATTATACATCATGAGTTTCTTATTTTCTTATTGAAGTTCTAGGAAAGAGGCCATAGGATCAATGGGTGGCTTAAGGTTTGATAGGGTACTATCAATAATCATACCAAAATCAAAAATAAGAGCAACAACCACTGTATCTAAATATGCATTAGTAAGTGGAGAAGGTGAAGGTACCTTATCCAAGTGACCACCATTAATCAAATCTACATCATGATTAGTAGAAAGAGGTGGTATAAGTGTCTCATCCTCAAAAAATGTGTCCTCACTAAAAATGGAAAGAGGACATGAACTAATATGAGGATACAAATATGCCAAAGAGTCCTCATGCAAATCAATCTCAATAAGCACACCCACACAAATGAGAAAAGATGCTGAAGAAATAATGTCACCAAAAAATAAATTATCACTATGAGAGGGAGGTGAATGAATAGGAACATGTGAAGGTGATGTGATCTCATCAAATAATGATAAAATAATGTCCCAATCTCTTTTAGGTGATGTGATATGCTCAATATGAGTTTTTAAATTATCAAAAACATGGAGGCAAATAAAAAAGTGCTTCCTTTTGAAAATATGCAAGATATATAATATCATCCTCATCTATAAATATGATAAATTCACTAATAACAACTCTCCATAATATTTTAATGTTCAAGTACATCTACATTTTAGTTTTCTAAGTGGCATAGTTTGAATAATTAAGCGGTTTAATCATACAAGAATCCATGCCTGAGGATTGAAAAAACCTAATAATGGTGAAAATGGCTAAAGAGGGATGTCGGTTACCTCCAAAAATGCATTTATGAGTATAACAAGTGGATAAAACACTTTGAAAAATGGGACATTAGACTCTACAAAAATTACATCCTGTGTATAAATCACACTAAAAAATGAAGTGTTTTGCGAGGGGGTCTCACTGCCTTAATACTGGACCTCACCCTCCATATTTGATGACTAAGAGTGAAAAAAGTATGATCTTAAAATAAATGTGCCTCTCTTTTAAAGGAGTCTTTTATAAAGAATTAGAAGGTTATGTAAAGAAATTATAACCCCCCTTTAAAAATAATTTTACACCATATAAAAAAATGCACTTTCGTTTAAAATTCTATGCCCCCACAATTTCATTTAAAAATTATATCCCATCTCAAAATAATTTCCACCATATGAGGAAAGTTTATAAAGCCTCATTTAAAAAAACTCCTGTTACAAAAATAATTCACCACATTAAACAACAACTTTACAACAAAAAAAATTTTGAGTAAAAAATTGCCTTTGGGTGTGTAGGATGGGGTGGAACCTTCAATGACCCTTCAATTACAGATCTATTATAATCCGATGACTTGTGTCTATCTGTCAACCATAGAGTAAGTAGTTGATTTTAGGTTCATAAAAAATTATGGGTGATTAGTGTGAGCTACCAACATAATAAGAAATAGACCCAGCGATCGGGTGATAGCTAGCATCTAGCTATGGTGTGGTTGTTGGCATTGACTATAGGATAAGTCAAGATCTTGACCTATAAGAAGCACCAATACTGAACAAGGAAGAAGGAAAATTTGATGTGTATGATGAAACCATGTAATCTACTTGAGATTCAAATGCTTTAATGGTGTCATTTAGAAGCAAATACCAACTACTTATAGTGATATACTTCACCAATTCTAAATATCAATGATGCCAGTATAAAATACACTAAGGTATATGTAAGCTTGAAATGGAAGTCAGGTAGAGGACCGGAAATTGAGAGCTAGTCAAAGCTGAAGATTTAAAAGTGAAAACTATCGATGAGTATAGGAAGGGATCGAACAAAGGTATGTAGGAGAAAAAGGCATAGGTCTAATATAATCTATGTAAGAATATAAAATTGGTCATCACGAATGCCCAAGATTAGTCAAGAGGGCCTAGTTTAGATGAAAGGATTCTAAAAATGGATAACCTGAGAATTACTTCAGTGGTGGTTGGGAAGTTGGTGTATAATCATTTTCTTTCTAATCTAAGTAGAGGGCCCAACCCAATGTTGGATTATGGCTTTAAAAGGTATTGAGATCAGCATGGCATCCTACATGTTAGAGATATAATATTTGTCCTTCCCTATCACCAATCATGTGTATATCATGGAGTAATGTGAAGGGAGTAAGTGGATTTTTTTATACAAATAAACCACACCAAAGTCAAATCAATGCTTCAATAAAAATAATGAATAATCCCTACCAAATGAATGCCAATGAATTATACATTTGTATGTCTTGTACAAATATAAATCTAAATAATGAAAAAATTCACCATAATATTGAATGGTATAGCCTGATTAGAGGAGTGGTGAGATAATGGAATACAACTCCTTTAAAACCACATTAGATTTCCATGAGTAGACTTAAAAAAAATTGATTTAATCTGTGAATAATCTCTGATGTACAGAGGATGAATCACTCAAAAATGGATACATGGATTTTCTCTAATACCATGTAAAAGTTCAAAATGAGCTCATAACCAACATGATCACTCCTAGATGCCATTATCACAAAAAATTCATCTCATACATTATGCATAGAAAATTTCAGACAATAATCATGCACAGAAAAGTTCAGACAATAATCATGCACAATAATCTTCATCTCTCATTATTGACTCAAAGTCAATAATACAATCCATAACTTTCCCTCTATTCCACTAGTTTTATAGAAGTAATAGGAGTGCCTATTAAATAGACATAACAAGTTGTTACACACAAAAAATAATTCATTGTGTGAAATAAATATTAGTTTATATGGAATATTTTCATGCACAAAATAGGTGTACAAATGTTCAACACATAACAACTAATTAATGAACTCCCAATCAAGATTAACTTCATGAGTAAGTTTTAATGCTCACTCCAATAGTAATTTCCTATAATAGTATTCCAACCATTTCAGTAGACTTGAATGACCATATTATACACTTCATTAGAGATGAAGATCACCCTATGTCACCTAATAACTACAATTAGTCATAACATATAAGATGCAAAGATGATAATGGTGATGACATACCATTTGTATATTTTATTAGAGGGAATTAGTTTTATTATATTGTTTATTAAAACAAAAAAAAATTGTTTCTTTTAAATAAGCTAAATGACTTATTTGTAGGTTATTCATTTCATATTCAATTAGCTTATAAAGGAAGGAATTATAAGTAGCCAATGAGGTAATACATATTTTATTATAATAAAAAATAAATTTTAATTATATACACATATGTCACATTTTTCAATATTAACATTCATCTTAATATAAAGTGTTAACATTTATTTTATTTAAAAAAATAAAAAATATACTTGCACTAATGAAAATGTTGATGCAAACATTAAATTTATTTTTGATGTTAAGGCTAACATAATAACATCATACCTAACTAGAATTTGAGAAACAAGATGCCCATATTTTAAAATTGAAGAGAAACTCTTTCATTTATTTTTACATATTTCCAAAAAGTTAGAGGAAGCTCATACAAATATTTTTGGTGTATTTTTAAGTGTCTCTTACATTGTATAAATTTGAATATGTCAATGTAATTATAGATCTTGATAGCAAATGGGGCATAAAGAAAATCCAAATAGTTGAAAAGAGAATCAAAAGGAAATTCAACACTTGATAAAACCCTAGATCATGGGGAATGGTATAGGAAATATGTCATTTCCACCAATTAATACTATTATTTTAACTAAGAGGAGAATCTAGTAAGTTTATAAATTATTTAAAACATAAATATTTTTCACTTATGATTTTTATGTGTTATATTGTTAATATTGATGTTTTTAGTCCGAGGTTACAATACTAAGGAAATTATTAGAAAAACTTTGAAACCATTTCCAAATTAGTGATTAATTCTTTAGTTACAAAGAGAATGAAGAAAATAAGGGTTAAGGTTTTCAGACCTTTTATTTTGGGAAACATAACGAAGGACATATATAATATCCAAATTAATTATGACATACCTCTTTGCACCTATAGTTTTATCATATACACTCTTAAATGAGATCTTGGCATACCATCGAAGTAAAATATCTTCTCCTATGGTGTGACTAGAACACCCATTTATTTTAATGAGAGAGGTGACATTTGGAGAGACACAAATGACAAGGATTTTTATGGACCATATTCAATAAGTGATTTGACACCTTGCCAACACCAAAGTTGTAACCCATATTCATTATCTTGATTCCTCAAAGAGTCCTCAAATATGGTGCAATTCATGCATTTAACCTATTTTTAAATGAATATGGGGTGAATATCATTGAAATGAAAACCCTAATGTGGTTGGGTATGTTTTGAGAATAGAAAGGAATGCAACCTTAAAAATGTAAAATTTTAACTAAAATATTAATGGAAAAGTATGTGCACCACTAATTATACCAAGGACGGTGTAAAAATATGATAAGATAATGGGAGGGAAAATAAAAATGGGTTATAAACAAATAAAACAATGTAGGTATTTGTTGGCCAAGGAAAAGAGGTTCAAATGAATCTTATTAACCATCACCACTCGCTAAAGATTTATTAAAGGAGTCTTTGATAAATTTGTAATTTTTATATCATTTATATTTATTTTGAATACATTTAATTATATTCATTATGTATTTATTATTGAATAACTATCATATTTTGTTTTTAATTTTATAGCATATGGAATTTGAATGTAGGCCAATTAAAGATGTTCAATACCTAAAAAATAACAGGTTATAGAAATAAGTCATCATGACATATGTAAGTTAATTAATTCCATATATTGATTTTAGATGTTATTCCCTTTATAATAAGTTTTATTAATTCTAAATGTACAATTATATTTTTTTTTTAGGGAACCAAACTTCTATATCCTGCCACTGAAGATCACATAAAGTGGCAATGGAGGAAGGTTGGAAAACACTCATAAGGTGCATTAATGTCATGGGAGGCATCCACATAAGTGTCAAATAACCACATTTATAAAACAAAAAAATTAAATATTAAGTTAAAATCTTAATATTAAGTTTTGAAAATATTTAACTTGAGTTTATAAATTTGTAATTAGCTTCAAGTTTTTAAAATACTAGATTAATTATTTGTTTTTTGGTTATGAAGGGAACATCAATTGTCTTTCAAAGTAAACTTCATTTATGTTATTTTTAATATTATTATATTTAAATTAATATTTTCTAATATTTAAAAATTGATTTAAAATATGGAATTTATTTAATGTTCATGGATAATGTGAGTTTGAAATTTGTGTTTAGTATCTTAAACAATTTTTTTTTCTGATTTTTTTTTAATATGTTACTTGATGAAATTTAATATTATTTATGATAAAAATTAGAATCTATTTAAATTTTAATTATTAAATATTCTAAAAAAAGTAGTCAATTTAAATGTATTTTTATTAAATATTATAATTAGTAATTTGTATTATTTATATTTTTAAAATATATTCAATTTAACACATCAATAGATTTTACATTTGTAGTATTTTAATAAGTAAATAAATAAATTGTGACATAACTACATCTATAAACTAAATTCAAATTTCCTAACACAAATAATAATGTAACTAATTCCTACTAAAATAATAATAATAATAAATAAATCATGCACGCATTAAAATTCAATTTATTGATGTAAAATTTGGTGATACAAAAAATATCATACAAAAATACACTAAATATATCTCTTCAACCACCCTAATCCTCATGATGCTAACTTTTAGTTTTTATTAGCTTTTCCTAACCCAAATTATGATAATAGAAAATATGTGTCAATATTTTATGATTTATAGAGTTAAGTTCACCCGATTTTACCACTAAAAGTGACCCCGCAACATGAAAATTTAGTAGTGAAATTTGTTTAATGTATAATGCACTAGAAAAAAAAATTGAATATATCTCCAAAACCATCACCAAACAACCTGATGCTAAATTTGGATTTGTGTCAACTTAACCCAATTATTTCACAACCTTTTTTAGTTTTTATTATTAAATTTAACTCAATTCTTTCACTAAAAAAATGTAAAATCATTAATATGTAGTAATGAGGGCTCAACAAGCAAATAAATAGTTAGTCCTATACTAGTTAACAAACTTAATATAGGTTCCTAAAATATTTTCTTAACCACTTTCACAAACACAAAGACATAAGCAAAGGTGATATTAAAAAAACCACTTAATTAAGATAAGAGACCTATATTCCACATTTACACATATTTTTATAAATACTTTATTCATTAAAATTAATTAATTACATATTTTTATTTTTATTTTATATGTATTATGGATTCTTAAGTAAATTCAATTCATTTATTTGTATTACATTGACAACAAAATTGGTGTGAACCCTTAATGCCTTTATTCATTAACTAGGTTCTTATAAGAAATATTTAGAAACAATCAACATTGATCACCATAAAAGTTCCAATACCATATATGATGAATGTAATTTGAGATTTCTCAAGGATAAGAAGATAAAATTAATGCTACCCTACGATAGAGGTAATTTCCATTAGAAACTCTCTTGACATCCTAGTTCATAAACTAATTTGATTCCAATATATAATTAAAATATTCCTATTCATGTATTGTTTATAATTAAAACATATTTATAAGGCATATTTACAATTAAAAATGTAGATCTATCTACAAACAATGAAGTAACTTATTCTTGAAGGTAAGTTTACCTTAATATTCTTGCATCATTTTCTTTTGTTAATCCACTTTCACGGTCATAAAATTAGTCTTCCATTCTACCCCTTAAAGTCCCTAGAGAGTATTGCCCTAGCCTACCAAATTAGCCATGGAAATGATATTATACACCAAGGCCTAAATTTTTTCTTGGTTTAAAAAGGGAAATATTTGAGAGGAAAATTGATATATTCCACCCCTAAGTAAGGCTCTTCAAATGAATAATATGGTCTCCTAAAAAAGGAGGAGATGAACTACACCCCTAAAAATATACAACCCATCTCCACTTTTACTAACCAACCTCTTTATGTCCCTCCCCCAAAATGAAACCTATAAAACACATGGATGTTAGCCCCACTACTCTTAGGGGGAAAATACCCAAATCCATCACCTTTTAATTAGAGGAGAAGGATAATATCAAAGGGAAGGAAATATATGACTTAGAAGATCCATACTGGGAATGCAGAAGGAAGCTTCATGTATTTGAGGAGAAGTTTATAGAAATGGGCATGGCTATGGAGGGTCTCATAAATGAATGGAATAACATCAAGGCCAAAAGTTACAAGTTCAATTTGATTTTCACCATTTAAAATGAGGAAAAAAACTCCTTGAAGTAAAAATATGTAGGTTTTGAAATTAATCTAAAAGTTTCTAATGACACTCAGGTAATTTTCAAGGATCATATGTATACTTAAAATACTCAACATAAAAACCTAAAGGGTATGATGAAGGACTGAATAAATGAACTCAAGGAAGAGTGTTAATGGACTTGTTTTAAGACAAGGCTAAGGAGTTAGATTGAGTGACCCCAAAGGACCATGCAAGCTCCATGAAGTTTTTTGAATCTATATCTATTTAGTTTTCTCTTAATAAAACTTTTATTTTTTTCACCTAGGGTCTTTGCTCCCATGTTTTTTATCTAATTGTTGGCTAAAGTCCTTCTTGGTTATGTAGCTTGTGTGGATTTTGCCTATTGACTTCGGGTCTACTTTGTTTTTTTATAACTTTGGGTTTGCTAGATTCCTATGCAACCAACTTATTTTGCCTAATTAAATAAAAATTATAATGTATTGATTATTTATGGAGATCATATTGTATTGACTAAATAATATATTTGATCAAATCCTAATTTTGTTTATGAATATATACAACATAAAATATTCTTCCATTGATTCCATCATGTATGTTGTTGTGTAAAATTAAATTTAATACATGATTAGTTATTAGTTATTAAATTAAATAACTATAGGTTAATTTTATGTTTATGGATTTTTAGTTTATATTAGGCTCTTATTACTGCATTTTACATATGTTTCTGGATGTTCCATATCTTTTCCCCCTCGATTCATTATCTTCCATGGTTTTTATCTCTTCTTTTCTTATTTTATTAGAATTTTGAGACTTTCTTCAGAAATGTATAATGTATAGTTATGGGGCACAGTGAATTTATAGAGTACAATTTTTGGGTCTATCATTTTGAACATTATTTTTAGTCTTTTTTAATACTATTGATCCATAATATTAAAAAAAAAAACTTCACTCAAGAGGAAATAAGCAAAAGATAAAGTTTCAGACATCATCAAATAGTAAATGGAGGGGTTATAATATTGATTTAAAAAGAATTTCTTCATGTAGGAGGTATTTATGTATCCATCGAGGTGGTTACATAACTTTTAATACTTGCAAGTG
Source organism: Torreya grandis (assembly GCA_037957365.1). Lineage (NCBI taxonomy): Eukaryota > Viridiplantae > Streptophyta > Pinopsida > Cupressales > Taxaceae > Torreya > Torreya grandis. The sequence continues at coordinate 450,431 of JARHVA010004539.1, forward strand.
AAAATTTTGAAACCATAATGATAAATTAACCAGTCATGTCCCACATGACTAAAAAATGGGTTAGTTACAAAAATAAATAGTGTATCTTCAGCTACTTAGATCATTAAATATACTTTAGTCTAACAAAGGACAATTTTAGTAACTATATTAAGGATGAGACAAATAGAGGAAGCAATTAGTGAATTACTCAAACGTTCAATTATATATTTTTTTAAGAATGAATAGAGGAAAAAGTTAGGAAAGCTTTTTGATTTGGATAGTTTTATTCTATAATTATTCTATATCTCACACTAATCCACCTTTGGCCAAGATATAACATAGAGACATTACCTCTTCTAAATGGTTTTTCCCAAAACCTTATGTTGTTCTTTAGGTATAAAAACTATGTTTTATGACTATATTGATATGAGTTTGGTTTCATGTTATTTTAATTCACAATTTAGTTCTGTAATTAATTATAATCTTTCAACAAAAAATTTCACTAATTATAGATCATTTTATAAATTAAAATATCATTTTAGACTTAATTTAGAGTAGTAAAATAAGAAGTGATTCATTAAATTTTAAAAAAATTGTAACTTGATAGTTTCTAGATCATTTTACTATCTAAACATATTAATATTTTTATTTATTATGGAATATTTGATTTATTTGTATGATAGTGACAATATCTCAAGACAAATAATTTATGCCTTTTAACCTAGAGATATATACAAGAAAGTGAAATTAATAAGTGCAAAAAATGACTCACAAAGGGAAATAAAGTATTGGATAGAAAGTACCTATATTATATTTGTGTATGGATACCATGATGAAGTCCTAAGATACTATCACTAAATAATAAAAATGCATGGCTAGGACTAAAAAAAATTGGGGATGTTATGGTTCACTCTCTAGTTAGTAAAATTGATAAAGAAATTCTCCATGAAGAAGAATATGAAAGTGGAGAAGAGTCCATGGATGAGAATTAAGAGGTAAAATCTAAACATATTCCTTTCTAGGTTGAAATTAAAGTTTAAATTAGACACTTTGAAGGGCAAGTAGATCCTGATATATTTGATAAATGGTTCAAAAAATAGAGGCATAATTTAAGGTGCATAAAGTAACATAAGCACACAAATTATTTTTCACATCTCAAGATGTAAGGTCATTCTCTAGTTTGGTGGGAAACCTACCTAAATGATTCTAAAAAGAGGAATAATCCTATTGTAGATAAGTGGGATTTTTTTTTTTTTTTTTTCCATAATAATGTTAACTTAATTGGGAAGAAAAAATATCAAAATATTAATTGTCACTATCACATTCAAGGATAGGGTCAAAGTGTATAATATTATAACACAAAGATTTTTAGAAAAGGCATGCTCATGAGATTTGAATTGAGGATGAATATAATTTGACTAAATACCTAGGTGATCTCCATATTTTATGGAGGAGGAAATCCATATAAATTAAAGCCTCAATATCTTGACTCAAGCTTTCAAGCATATTACATTAAGGAAGATAAGAAATAAGGAGAGGATGAATCCTTAAAAATGAAATTAGTCCACAAATCAAGTCAAAAAAGATAAAAAATCATCTTACAATACTTTCAAGAAATGTAAATTGAAAGGTAATAGGAATTCTATGGCCTTTTATAGTCATATGGATCTAAAGAACCATGGTAATCATTATGTTATAGATTTTAATATTGATGTTAATTATTGGAAGTGTGTTTATAATTGCATTAAAAGGATTAGGCCAAGGAGGACTCTAAGAATTCCATACAATATCAAATAAAATAAGATGTAGATATTGATGAAAATTATGATGTATATGAGAATTTTGGTTGTGATACCATCAAATAAATTAATAAGGAACAAGAAGAGATGAACAAGTTATCCAAATCAGAATATAGATCAAGAAGATAAAGGTAAATGTAATTCTCAATATTGAATCTCATTCTAAAATTATTTTAGATGTAGTAAAGAAGATTCATCTAAATATATATGATCATATGCATCTATATCCTTTGCATTGGGTGAATAATGGTTTTTAAATTCAAGCTTAAAAAAGATGTAAATTCAAATTTGGGATTTACCCATAATTTTTTTATGATTTAGAAGCATCTATGATTCCTTTTGATGTATTTGATGTGGTGTTTATAAGTTTTTACTTGTATCTCAGGGATGTTATCTTCATGATAAGTGATACTAGGTACCAAAGGATCAAGGATGGAGTCAATTACATAATCAAGGCACATCAAAGCAAGCCCAAGTTTGCAATGGTAAGTATTAACCAAGAAAAGAGACTCATTTAAGCATTAATAAATTTTATTGGCTTATTTTAATAGATAAGACAGAGGATGAGATATAAATATTTGAAATTGATAGTACTAACAGGTGAAGAGTTTAAATGAAGTGTTGTAATATTTTTAAAATGGTTCTTTAATCCCAAAAATTTCCCACTAGAAAGGGAAGTAGGACATGAGATTTAACTATTATATATATATATATATATATATATATATATATATATATATATATCCCCTACCTAACATTGTTATGTATAGGAAATCAATTTTGGATAGCAATGAGGTCATAAAAAATAAAAAATACAAGAATCTCTATAAAAAGACATCATATGTCCAATTAATTCACCATGATAGACACCCATTGTGAAGGTACAAAATAAAAATGGATCTTGAAGGATGTGCATTGATTATCATGCATTAAAAAATATCATCATAAAGAACCAATATCTACTTCCATGGTTTGATGATTTTCTAGACCAACTTTAGCATGCCAAGTATTTCATTAATTTTGATCTCATATCAAGAAATCATAAAATTTAAATGGAGGAAGATGCACGTATTTCAAATTTCATATGAATAGTTTGTGCTTCATTTTTGGTTTTTATAATGTACCCTCAACATTCATGATTTTAATGAATTATGTACTATGGTATTTCATATACACATTTGTAATAATGTATCTAGATGATATTATGATTTTTAGTGTTGCATGTAAGAACATATACTGCATTTAAAATAAGTCTTGCAAGTGTTAAAATAAAACATATATTATGAAATATGAATAAATATGAGTTTGTAATACAATCACCCATATTTTTTTGAAAATTGGTTAGAGGAGGAGTAATAATAGTGGACCCAACAAAGGTATATGCCAACATGAATTGGCCCAAGCCAACGAATTCCATTGAAATAAGAAGATTTTTAGGAGTAGTATAATACATGAGGCATTTAATTTTATATTTTTCCATAATAGCCACATCTTTACATTTAGTTACAAAAATAGGTAATAATTTCCAATGGGGTAAGGAACATGACAAAAATACTTTCTCTTTGTAATTCTCAATAGCCATTTGAAGTGGATATAGATGCAAGTGAATGCACTATGGGGTGGATTTTTTCATCTTTGATTGATAAAAGAGGGTTGAGAGGTCTATTACCCATTTTATTAATAATAATAATATAAGGTTACACTAGTTAAAAGTGGTAGAGAAAAGAATTCATATCTAAAATTATATCTCCAAAAAATGGAAAATATACATTAAAAACATATAAGTTATAATGTTGGTAAAACCTCTTGAAAAAGAAATCTAGCAACCTTAGCATGTTTAGTATCCAATTCAAAAAAATATCTTGACTTGATGAATCATACATAGATATTCGACAAACATAAAAATAACCCATATTAAACCTTATAATTATGATGTATAAGGATATTGAAGATGAATATCATAGTCATTATCATACAAATATTGAAAAGAGTTTACATTTAGTGTCATGTCCATTCTCAGATCCCAAACCCATTCAAACATTTTAGAGATCTCCATATGCAAAATATAGACCCAAAAAGGAGAGAATGAAATAGATTAAATTTATCAAATCCAAAATAAAATAAGTTATGCAACTGAATGTTAAATACTTCCACTAACTAATTAAAACTTACAATAAATTGGAAATTTTTTTCCCAAAGCAAGCGTTTCAATAATTTTGTCCTAAAACATCCAATAGAAAGATTAGTAAAAGACCTTACTAAACATCACATTAGATATTAAAATATAAATAAAAAGGAATTTTATTGAATCCAAAATTTCTCAACAATAATGTTGCTTGATTAACTTCCCAAACATAATGCTCAAAAGAAATAAAAAAATTATCTTGGTAAATCTGAGGCTCAACATAGAATCTAATCCAAAATCTAATTTGGAGTGGATCATTTTTTTTTATAGATTCATGATTATTAAATAGTCTAGTTAAACCTATATGTACTCAATAAAATTATCTCCATATAAATTTAGTCCCTCCAACAAAACCACAACTTCAGCATCATCATTAGTAGCTTTAGGAAGAAAAAAATAAACTTTCCATGAAAAATTCCCTAGGGAGTTTCATAGAAAATATCTAGCCCTAGATAATCCCAACAAACCCAATATTCCCTTTAGAATCTCCATCAAAATATAGTTTGATAAAAGCATTCCTTGAAAATATCCACTTGACATCTTAGGGGTCCTTTTTCTTCAAATATTAGCAGGGCTAATTGAAGGTAAGATAATTTTGGGCCAATTTTTTAAAATATAAAGCTCTTGCTAGATTAAGATATTTTTGTTAATAAAACAATAATAAATATTAGCCCAATGCCTTGCCCAATCGATAGCCTTAATCTCAAAAATTCTTTTATTTATCTCTTTCCAATTATGTTAAATAACATTTGCAAGAGTAACATGCCAAATAAATGTGAGGTATTTTAAACCCAAACACTAAACTTAAAAAGTTTTTTTAATAAATCTTTGGCATACCCAAGTAATATGAATCCTAGAAAACAACTATAATAAAATATTATTTACATAGAAATAATTTAAAATAAGATGTTCAAATCATTAATGGTGGTGAAGAGCAACCCTTCTATCTCTTTCGATGATGAGGTTTTGGATGAAGTGATAAAAAATGAGGGTCGGTTCACTTATATGGGTCTTATTTGTAGGTTTGACCATTTTGGCCAAGTCTACCTACACTACACAAATGGGTGTCAAACAACTCAAAATATTTCATGGTAGACAACCTAGAGATTTATCCCTATGCAAAAGGTTTTTTTTTTTTTTTGTTTTGTTTTAAAATGTTTAGAATATCATGCCAAGGTTTTCCATGAAAATACATGGATTTGGGATCAAAATATACTTTTTTTGAATCCTTGGTTCCTAGATTTCAACACTTTCCTAGAGACCCTCACTATTAGGTTTCTTTGTGTTCACTTAGTACACTTTCCATTGCAATTTTGGGCTTTGTCCTATCTTTTAAGCATATAAAAATATTTAGGGGAGTTTTTTGGTATAGATATATCTACCTATAACTTTCATCATACAAAATTTGTGTATATTCTTGTTGGGATAGATGTCTCCCAAGATTTTCTAGGCACCATTAAACTAAAAATCAAAGATAATTGCTAGGTCTATTCTCTAGACTATGTTAGAAGTGTTTTAATCTTAGACATTTGGATACTAACTACCATAGTTCTATGCAAAAAATTGAGACATCCTAGTGGAAGGATACTCTTCCCACCCAACTTATAGTTTTTATATCTAGTACTTCAAAAAAAAATTTAATTTGTAAGAAATACAAAGAGGCTCCACATATTCTAGCCCATTAAAAAATGAAAGAATTGAAATAGATGGCAACTATGGGAGAGGAAGGTACATGACCTTCATATATTTCAGCCATTGGTGGGTATGGTAGGGAAGAGACAAGAAATATTTAGAATGAATAAGATTGGAGGATGGTGAGGAAAAATAAGAAGGATTAGGTGGCCCCTAAACCAACCTCTAGAACCCTACACTCTTGTAGTAGGAAGGGAGAAGGATAAGGTGAGGGTATGGAATGCCCATAACTGGGTGATCAATTTTTTGGGGTTTTAAGTCTCATGGTTTATTTATTTATTTTTATTTCTATAGGTGTTTTTTGTGGTTGTGGACCTCCTTTCCCAAGTCAGGTTCTGGTCTTGGGGGTCTAGTATTTATTTATTTCTAGTTTTTGGTTTTAATAAAATGGGTGAGGGACCTATCAACCCTCATTTTTGAGGAAAAAAATGTAAAAAAAGGATTTTCTACAAACAAGACAACCAAGAAAAAAGTTTACTTAGGGAGAAATTGTTTTATTCAATAGTAATAAAGCAAGCCAACCTTGTCCCATAGTATCCTCTACAATAAAAACATTGTAATAAACTATAAAAATATGTATTCTTGATTTATTCTTTATCCATATCAAGGAATCCACCTTATTTCTCAAAAATATTATTCTTGGGGTCAAAATTTGAGACAAAATCAATTTTTGATCATCTAGTTCTTCGATTACATTCAAATATTTCTAAACTCTAATACTTAAAACATTGGTATCATATGTTTTCAATTAATCAAAAACATAATGTCCCAATTTACTTCTAAATATTCACATAATTCATTCAAATCTCCTCTTAAAAAAAGTGTTGATTCTCCTAGCCAAAATTTTGCCTATTCACCATTCCACACACCCCATGTAAAATTATCACAGATTATCCTCCTAAATGCCAAGATGCAATTTCAAATATGAGAACATAGAGGTGAGTTTTTAAGGTTAAATATCCTATAATGTGATTCATCATCTCAATATTTACCATGAACCACACAACCCCAATGATTTGAAGCTTCTTCATACAACTTCCAAGCTAACTTTGATCCCAAAGCCAAGTTATTACCTTGAATATTCTTTATGCCTATACCTCTTAATTTTTTTTATCTACAAACATTTCCATCCTTTATAAGAAAAATATTTTGCTTCTCCTCCTTACCATGCCAAAATAAATGTCTCATGATTTAATTCATGTGATGCACCATTTGAGTAGGAACCTATAAAATAGAAAAAATATGAATGGGGATTTCCTAGAGCACCATCTTGATCAAAAGTATCTTTCTAAAAAATCTTGGCCATTTATATCTCCATCTAGCTAGTCTATTCTACTTATTATCATTTAAGTTCTAATATATTTTTAATTTTATAGGATCACTAAATAAAAGCACAACAAGGTATTTACTTGGCAAGTTACCTATAGAGATACCTAACATATTTGAAATACAAAACTAAATTCATTAATAAAAAAATATATTGGATTTATGGAATCTAAGATTTTTCCTAAAGAATATTCATATAGTTTTAAATTTTTCTTAAGAGTCTTGGCCTCAAGCATTTCTACCACACCAAAAAATATTGTGTCATCCATAAATTGTAGATGTGTATTTTAGGAATCCCTATCATGGGAATTCAACCATTTAATTCAATTAGTATTTCCCAACATCCATAATTATATCTAAAATTATTCCACCATAGTAATGTAGAGGTAAAGAGAAAGAGGATCCCCTTGCCAAATACCTCTTGAAAATTGAACAAATCCCATTAGGTATCCATGAACATAAAATAAAGCATCAATCACACAATTATTTACCCAATCAATACAATATTTTGAAAAGTGAAATAAATAAAATATTTTATAAGAAAAATCCAATTCACTCTATCATAGGCCTTCTCTATATCTAACTTTAGCAACATACCTAATTTACCTTCTAATTCTAGGGTGTGAAGAATGTCATGGATCACAATGAAACCATTTAGGATTTGTTTTTATGTCACAAATACTCTTTATTATGGAGATATTATGAGAGGTAAAGAGAACTTCAATATCTCTATGACTGACTTATAAATGATATTATACATCAAATTAAAAAGATAAACTAGTATGAAGTTAGAAAAAAAGATCAGATTCGGTTCCTTATAAATATTTTAAATGAAATTAAAATTCAAATCTTTGAGCTATTTTTTCTAAACTAGAGTTTCATTCTCCAATTTCATAAGTTCAAACCTTAATATGTCTATAAAAATATGAAAATTATCTACAAGGAATCCATCAAGACTAAGTGCTTTATTAGGTTCCATCAGATGAATGAATGCCTTAATATATTCCTTGGTAAAAGGATTCATTAAATCCTTGTTTTTGTGAGTAGTAATAAAAAATGTATATTGGACGAAACATTATCCAAAACCTGGTCATCCTTCATAGTAGTTTTAGATAACAAACTTTTGAAAAACCTTATAGCTTCAAGTTTAATTGCTTTTCAATCATCTAACATTAAACTCTTTGTGTTCTAAATCTAGAAAAAAATGATTGAACTATATTTTTCTATCATGGATTGATGAAAAAACTTTGTGTTTCTATCTCCCTCATTAATCCATGCCTTCCTTTATTTTTGTTTCAAAAAAATCTCTTCCTTTAGATAAACCTCATGGAGATTAATAATCAGTTATTGTTCCCTTTAAAAACATTTAGTTTTCAAGGAAGAAATATGATGATTTTAATTCAATTCTATGATTTCCTCTTATAATATAATTTTTATCTAAAACAAGTTCCAAATTAGTGTCTTATTTAAAAATTTCAAAGACTTCAATTTTATTTTATTTTTTTTGAGAAAACTTGAACATTCAAGATATTGGGCTTGGATGAAAACTATGCATCCATTACTTGGTCTCAAAAATTACGATATGTAAGCCACATTAATTCAAAATTAAATGAGAATATTTCTAACATGTTGTTTATCTTAAAAATCAAATAAATTTGCAAGTGATAAGAACGTGAAACATTAAGAATTAAAGAATCAACTAACTAATTACCATGCAACCAAGGAGGTGAAATGAGAAATATGTCCAAACTATCAAAAATATTATTAAAATATATTCATTTATTTTTCCAAATGAATATAGATATTTCTGGGGGAAGGTCCAATAAATAATTGGAAGAAAAAAATCAAGGAAATCCTTATGAGATTTTGAATGATTTGAGGTTCCCCACACTAATCATCAAGTTTAGGAATTGCATTAAAATTCACTCCCATAATAACTTTATTATCATCCCATTGATCTAAAATTTGTGAAACTTTATGCCAAGTTTCCTCTTAAAAATTAAGATTATTTGGACAATAAGAATTTATAAAAATTATAGAAATAATTCCATTGTAAAAATTATATTCACAAACAACCCAATTGGTGTCCTTAAGAAGAGTATCTAATTTAACTAAAGATGGATTAGATATCAAACACAAACCACATGAGTTACCTTAATTATTATTAGCACATCCTTTCTGAAGTTTCCATTCAGAAGTCAATATGATTTCTACCTCTTTTTCAATTTACTTTGTTTCTTTAAAAAATAAAATATCCAATTTTCTGGAGTCCAATTGGTTTTTTATGAAATGTCTTTTATCATAGGCATTCATTCCCCTAATGTTCCATGTTAAAAATGACATGACAACAATGGAAGGTCTTTCCCTTTATGTAGTATATTAATAGTGGATACTCTCTCTATAGGCAAAAGAGGTTCATATAAATAATCCATCTTCATTGATTGATCCTCAAATCTCTTTATTATTGTGTTTTGCACATAAAAATGTGATTTACAAGGATAATTAAAATATGGATTTGAAATCATTCCATATTTAAGAACATTTTTTGGGGGAGGAGGCTCATTTGAATATTTTAATTGATAAGGATTATATGGGAGGGAAAATGGGTAAAAATAATTAAATAAATTATAAGAAACAATATTCTTCTCTTGAGAACCCAATCATAAATTCCAGTTAATTGTATCCAATTCACAAATACTTAATCTGAAGGATCCAATTTTACATAATGTTATTCAAAATATTGAGCATATATTATAGTTATGTTTTATATAATCCCTTTGTCAACTCAAGCCTAATATGTAATGACATTGTGACTTATTAGATGCTCAACTTGAACATTTTTAACAACATCATTATAAATAATTTCTTGGTCATCCTAAACATCTTCAATAATATATTTATAAAGTATCCCTTCATTAGTTGTAACCACTTCTTTTGTATAGTTGTGAGTAATCAATTTCTCAATCCAAAATTATAATGCATAAATTTTTTTTATGTGATAGACATTGGGTTCCTAAATATCTACACCATCAAATTTATCAAAAATCATTTCTACATCCTGCCTATCAATAATCATAGGTCTAAAAGAACAAGTTTAACTTATTTCAAAACAACAAAAACATGTGGTTGGATATTCACTTTAGTAATGGATCCTTATTATAAAAATTATCCCATTGTTATATTATGGGTAAAATAGGAGGTAATGTCAAGATTATCAATAGTTAAATCCCATTTTCCATCTTCCATGCCTTGTTCTTTGTGAAAAATACCCTTATAATTATCTAATGTTTCTTTTATAACCTATATTTGGAGGGTCCAATTACCATTATTATACTCTCTTAAGTGAATAACTATTGACAAGGATAAAATTAAAGGAAACATCATATTTAACATCCAAAACTTTTGCTTCTGCCTATTATAATAATTGAAGTTATCATCTGGGCTATGTTTTCCAAAATTTTAATTTAAAAATATGTATTAGGATTAGATGAATTGAACCAATGATATTTACTGACCCAAATTTCATATTCATTTTTATAATGGTAATAAAACCTCATGAATAAAATATAAATACCATTAACCAATGATTGAAAGGGTATAATACAAACTCTAATTCTTACTTACAAAGAAAAATGCCTATTTCTCATACTAGGATCAAAGGATTAAATTCACATATTGAATTTATAATTGATTTTAAAATATTTATATTCTAAAATTATAATGGTAAGGAATAAATTATAATCCATATTAACCTTGGCATCTCTATAAACTTTTATCAACTAAAATTCACCTTTCATGAGTAGACTAGAATGATTTAAAGCATTCCATTTATTTCTAACCATGGCTTATTCCTTGGCATTTAGGGACACAAACCTAATAAATAATTATCATCTAGGTATAAATGAAAAAGATGAAATAATATATCTTTCTAATTTCAAATCATGTAGGTCCTCTACAACCTAAAATTAATTCTCCCACTATGAATTTTTTCCAAGAGACCACATAAATCATTGATCTATGAAACTCTTCTATATCTAAGCAAACCACCTTTAGTAGTTTATGTAAACCTAGATTACGATTATTCATATCCCATTAACTTTGATGAGAAGCACTATAATCTTTATTTAGAACCTTGGGATAGTAAATCCTTTTTTATGATGAAGACATGTAGGCATGTTGACTTAAAAGAATAAATTTTCTACCCATTATAGATACTAAAATATAATCTATTTAATACATCAGTATTTTACACTTGACAAATACCTATCATGGTTGTACCTTTAAGTTATAGACATTACACTACAAAAAGGCTCATGTTCACTATATCTTTACGAATAAATTTATTATTTGTTAGTCTAACCATTATTATCCTAATGACCAGGCCTTATATACTATGAAAAAATATCTAAACCTGATTATTATCCTTCAATTCTAGTTTTGGTTTGTGTTTATTTTATATCATCATATACACTTGTGTCCCAAATACACACCTACATTGATGCAAGTGTATGATTTTATTACAAATTTTCTAGTGCCCAAAATTCATCCAATTCAAAAAAAAGGATATCCTAAAGGTTGAACTGGGTGCTTTAGTGTGATGTATTTATAAAATATATTGGTATATATACAAGATCAACCCTTACTCATTCCTCACCTAGAAATCACATACAACTCATAAGGAAATATACCAAGAATTAGTCAATCAAACATCAAATTGAGAAAACTTTCTTTACTCATCCCTATTTCTATATCAATGATAGGATCAATATTTTCACTAGTCTAAAGCATTCAAATACCAAATCATGAGACATATTTAATAAGTTACAAGTTAGGTCACTGCATATCTTTGCATATCACACATTGCATCCTTTTACATAAACATGTCAACATGTATGGGATAAATACATAAGTCTAAGAACCTATTCAAAGTATAATATATCTAGGAATCACCCAAGGCAAAACCCATTTATATAGGGGTCCTTAGGGTAGCTCAACACCATGAGCCTAGTAATACATTTTTTACACATTCTCAAAGGATGAAGAAGCTAGGGTTTGATAATTTTACAAAGAGTGACAATCTAAGTGATTAATTTGTATAAATTAGAAGAAAGGTGATAGAAAACCTAGAGAGATATAGTTAGTCACATATAAATATGATAAGTATTTCGTATAGGACATATATGGTAAGATTAGACACATATATTGACACAAATATCTAGATATGATGCAAGCATATGAGGCCATATAAATAATATTCATATAATTTAATGACTATTCTAAGATCATTTTATAGTCCACTTCTAGCCTTTTTCATATCATACTTACTTGAGCACAATAAGCTAGCTAACTATCATTTGTTTCTAATTGATTGCAAAATCTATCAATAATTATACTTTAATATTTTTAGCAATCTTAGTTATATAAATTCATAATATTACTTGTATGATTTTTCTATTAATTGTCTTGATAATTAAATTAGTTAACCATCCATATGTAAAATATAATATAATACCCGTTAAAACTAGATACCACACATATCTAAATTTAGGGTTATCAATCAAAATCAATCACACTCCCTTTGAGTACATCATCACGTCATAATTTCAATGGGGGAATGGGTTATGTGTTTAAAAAAATTTCCATACAATAAATTATATTACTGTTACATCCTTCATGGTAAATATTGTCACTTAAACCCAGTTACTGGTTTCAATGCCTATCTCAAATCAAACTATGGCTACACCTTCTTTGGTGACTTTTCAAACATCAAACTTTAGCAATAAAAATGTAAAATCTTTTTCAAAATATATAAATTTTCCAATCTAAGGTTAAAAATATTGAAAAAAATTCTATGAAATCACCTTATGCTATTTATTCACAAGAGGTATTTCATAACCCTCTTACACTTGAAATATCTATGTACCCCTTTCTAACTAGTTTTTTTCCACCTCATTTCAAAATTTATGATGGTGATTTTGAGGGGAAAAAATGCAAACATGTGGGCTAGGTGGGGACTCGCCCAACCTCTCCTAAAAGTATGGTAATTTGAGGCAACCTCCCCAAGGCCTTTTCTATTGGGTATTAGTGTATTGATCTTTAACCAGTTGGTCATTGTCATCTATTCCTAATCAAGAAGACTTTAATGGTTATCACTCATAGGAAGGAATCCTAGACTAAGAAGGGCTAATCTCAATCAAGTTCTACAAGAATCCCATAGCTGACCATCACTCATTATTCTTGAAGTGAATTCAATAATGCATCAATAATGATAAGTAAAATTAAAATCATGTAATCTAGATAAAACCATAACAACCAATTGCAAATCAAACTAATTCTAAAAATAATCTAAAAATGGTTATAAAAAAAATCAAAAAAGGAGGGGATAGGGAGAAAATTTAAGATGATCCTTCTTTGGAGAAAAAATAGTTTTGCTTATATTAAGAGGATAAATATTTTGACAAAACAGATTTTTGCTTGACTGACAAAGAACAACAAAAAGACATAGATGGTGCAAAAGTCTAAGGATAATTGTTAGATACACCAAGGAGATAAACATGGTCACCATATAAATGTGTATAATACTAATAATAATAATGATGATGATGATGATGATGATGATGATGATGATGATGATGATGATGATGATGATGATGATGATGATGATGATGATGATGATGATGGTGATGATGATGATAATAATAATAATAATAATAATAATATAGAGGAATTAGATTTTAGATTAAAATAAACGATGCACTAAGAATAGATAGGATCCATCTTACACTCAAGGTGAATACCTAACTAAATTTTAAACAATATTTTCTCATGTGAATAAGAAAACTATATAGAAAAAAAAACATTATGTAAGGAAAGAGGCAAAGCTCTCTAATATCCTTCCTAAATATTATATCTTATTAGTTGATCAATTATCCATCATGTATTCATTCAAAGATCCAATATTTTATACACAAGGTAATCTCAACATGTCATCTATCATACTACTAACTCATGGTTGCAAGAATTCAATGGGGCCATACCACTTGATATTAAAATTTAAGGACACCCTACTTCATCTCAAGGTGATTAACATCAGAGTCCATGCTTAATTAGATTTAAATTTTATTTTAGGTGGTCAAAGGTCTTTGAAATCCTCTTAGTATGACCAATCAATCATGCTTTTACACAAAAACTTATAATTAATTATATTTATACTGACATCTAAGTAGTTAAAATTTACTTAAACCTCTTGGGAATCCTATCCAAACACCTTTTGCACAATGATTTGCATGCATAATTATGGTAATGTTTTATATTTTATGCTCCTTGTCACTTAACCCCATCATGTATGCCAATTCTTGGTTTAATGTCATCACCCATTTTCCTTTGAATTATGTGTTTTATAATTAATTTTACCATCAAAGTGCCTCTACAATTCAACATTATAGATCATATTGGACATATAGTCCATTTTGAGGCTCCTAATATTTTTATGGGCTAAGACAACCATAAATTTTGGTTTTTTGAGTCTCTTAGGATGGCTTATTTAGTTGACATGATGTCGAGTTCCATCATGTTACCCTTCTACCATTTGGTAGTCCCTTTCCAATCAATGGGCCTAAAGTAAGATTTTGTTATCAATAGCATGTTACGTGGTAGGTTATCAATACTTCATAGCTTGAATGAGGTACCTATGCCATATTTACTTTTATTTTTCCTAATAATTATGATATATTAATAAGTAGTAATATCCTCTTCATTTAGAGCCCATAAGTCCCAACTCAAAGATCAATGCATCCTAACTACCCCATAGTCCCGAGATCCTGACACATATCCTCATTGTGGGGACTCATTTGATCTCCTCTTATCCACCTACTCTGATTGAATCACTAAAATTAAGTAGTATGATGTTTCTACATAGCACCAACCTAGGAACTTAGAGAGTCTACCATCTACCCACCTTATTTTAACCATCCTGTATTTGGGGAAATTAGAATTTACCATGTGGAATCATCTCAGGGACTCAAAAGATACTTTGTTGATTAAAAGTGTATATATGGTCCCATAGATGTAGTGAAATTAGATTTCGCCATGTGACATCAACCCATTCTCCTAGGATCCTGAAGACTTTCAAAGAAATGACTAAATCCAAAATCCATGAGGAATTGATGCATGGAAATTTTATCATTAGTGCTTGTGAGAAAGAAATAGTCATTAGTCAATTGAAAATGAGTTTGATTGCAAATGGATAGGTTTTAAAATTAAATCAATATGAACACTTATCCATTAAAGGTGGAATGAAGTAAAAATAGACTAAAACCAACATGTAAAACCTACCTAATTTTACAAACCCTAGTTAATTTGATCAAGTTAAAGAAGAAAATAACTAAGTTAAAATGATTAAATAATATAATCAGTTAGTCAACAAAAGTAAACATAAGCTTAAAGACTAAAAATATATAGTAAAAGGACTACAAAATATCTAAATGAAAAATTAGAAAACACAAAAAGTTCTTCATCCATTTTTGGTTTTGATAATTTTGATGGGCAAGATAGCCATTAAATTTAATCTCATTAAATCTTGATGTGGAATCCAACATGTCATTTATTTATATGGTCATGATAGGTGGTAGATCCTTATTATTCCATAGTCTAAATAGGCATCACATTATATTACTCTATCATGGGGTTCTAATGGGATGAGATCATGACAATTGTCAAGATCTTGCTCACCTAGGGCTTTGGTGAATGCTTGAAGTCATATGGACCATCCTGACTAGTGGGGACATTGGATCATGATGTATGGTGAGATCTTAGGCATATATAAGCTTATAAGGAAAGGGACATGTAAGAATGGTCCTAAAGACACAATGAAATTGGATCATGATGTGTGTTGAGATCTTGTTCACCTAGGGTTCATAGATCTAAAAATTAACTAAGTTTGGAATTCTTACTAGGAAATGAGTGAGTGACAAGTAAAAAGACCTTGAATAAAAATAAAGTAGTGATGAGGAATTTAATATGAAATTTGAAATAAATGACTAAGTCTAAAATATAAAAAAGTGACTAAGTGTAAGAATAAGCCCATGTAACGACTTAGTCATTTTCTCAATCCTAAATACAATTAAGTCCATTTTTATGAAGAACAACAAAATAAAAGAATAAATCTATATGAATGCTTAGTCATTTTAAATCAAAATGAATCATAAATGGATAAAAATTTTAAGGAAAATAAATGAAAAATATCTAAAATAGTTGGACAACTTGTATAGATCTAAGGTGAAATGGTCTAAATGGGATACTTAATACATTTACAAAATAAATAAAAGATAGACACAAGACTTAATAAATTCATTCAAACTCCAATATTTATATTAATGAATCTTTATCTATAATGATCCTTATACCAACTATATATAATGAGAATTTAAAGTTTAGACTTGGTCAGAACAATAGGTAGGATTAAAGCCCATGTTACAACACCTCAAGGACCCTTTTTCAAATTAGATAAATAGGCTCAAGGAAAAAACGAGATTAAAATAAAAGACCAAACTCTAGACAAAAATATGTTCCCTGATTTAAGTGATGAAATTAGGGAATATTATGTAATCAATAATCAATGGTGAATCTACTAGAAAATAATAAAAAATCAATAGATTTGAGAAAGTACAAGGTGGGAGAAATTAAGTGACCAAATAAATATCCCCATTGGTATGGTACATGTAAACTAATTGATTTACCACTTCATAATATCTTTAGGGGTTAATTGATATGGTTCCAACCATTAGGCTAGTGAGTCCTACATTATAGATGCTTGCCTAAACATTCCTTCACTTCCAGCTAGACATCTATAGCTTTGATGGAGTTGCCTCTAATCCCAGTCAAGGCCTTTCTCTACTATAAACCATTCATCGATAGGATTAATAGATATTTATTGAATCACCCAAGACTAATCTTTTCTAAAATAGATTTTAATATATTTTTATTTTTCTTCTTATTTTACTATCTTAGTTCAAGGTAAGAGACTACTATGACCAATGAAAAGAAAAATTATATATTTCTCACCTCAGGGCTTCACCATAACATGTTCACCCAAACCACCTTAGAAATAACTTAAGATATGATTTTTGTGTTTGGTTTCAATGTTCAAATAGTATTACCTAACTCATCCAAATGAGAACAAATTTAGAACACATATAATAGTCGACACCTTCATAACTAACTTAGAAATAGACTGTAAAATAAAAAAAAATAACTCAATAAGAACCTTCGCACAAAATGTAATTTATGTTACATAATTATAAGAATTTGAATTCACCACCCTTCATTAACAAATACAAAACCATAGATAAAAATGGTTTCGATAGACACAAAAATGAAATTAAAAAACAAAATAAGAATTTAGGATAAAGAAGAAAACATAAACAAAAAAGAAAACTGGCAAGGAAGAAAAAACAAGAAAGCAAAAGGAAATTGTTTATAAGGATATTCCAAACCAATTCAATATTGGAATTAGTTCTTGAGGAGCTATCCATTAACATGAAATATAAAATTCTCACCAACTAGACACCTTAGGTGGAGGGTATTCTTGCCCAGTATTTTAGAGATTTGAAAGGGTTAGAGCTAAAGGGAATCAATTTTTTTGTGTTGATCTCTTTTTCAAGAGAAGGACTAAATCAAAGATCTGAAAGGTTTTAATTTTTTTTTCCTTATTCAAAGAAATTTTTGACAATCCCTTGATTCTCACTAATTTTGTGTCACGTTTCTCTTCCAATTACATCATGTTTAGAAGGTGAGCCTCTATTTTGCTATTCATTCCTAGTAATCCTTCATGAAATTTAATGTAGGGATCCTCAGATTGATAGAAAATATGAGATATTATTCATACAACAAATGGTATGGGAAGTACCTATAGAATACTAAATTTTAATCCTATCAAACTATAATTTGAACTTTAAGACATCATGCCAGTCCCTAGGATTCCTCTCCAAGATCTTTTTAAAACATCAAGAAGACTCTTATACATCAATTATAAATACCTTTACCTTATGGATAATAATTATATGAAAATTTAAGTATTACCTCATTATTATAGGCCCATTAACTAAAATATAGTGAGGAGAAGGTAGGGATGTTATCACATACCAAAAAAAGTGGTAAACTAGCCTTGGTGATGATGTGGTCTTCAAGGAAATTAATCACCACTTCAGTTGTGTAGTTATTAAATGCTTTGGCCTTAACCCATTGTGTGAAATAATTGGTAAATGTAAGGATGAATTTGTGTCCAAATAATGAATTTGTATTGATGTCACACATATAGTCCAGTCCCCATTATGTAAATGTATGGAACTCTATGATTATTTGTCATGTCATTGATGTTGTGTGTTCTCAATTTGTAATAAATTGGAAAGTATGGAAACTTCTTATGTGAGCATGTAAATATTTAAATACATATGAAAAATGAAAACCTACCTTGATTATATTATGGGCCATAACACTAACTAAGCCATGTATGGTTTCATATTTCTCATGGCATTCTAAGAGTACTTCAGTTGCTTCCACTTTTTAGGCATCTTAAGTTAATGCCTTCATAGCTTTTATATACAACACACTTGATTGATCATGAAACTAATAATTTTTAGGTATAATTCTCATCTCCAAGTGGATTTTAAGTGGATTGAGTAATCATTTTTAAGAAAATAATATACCACATCCTAATATCCATCATCATCTTGGTGTTTTGTACTATATATTCTTGGCAAGTAATATATGGGTCAACTTTAGCCATTTATTTACTGAGTCCTTGAAACCTCACTATATGCATTAACGACAACTCCAAATCAAATATATATATAATGGTCATCCACTTCATATGTCACCAAGCTCATTTTGTAACAACATATTTTTTATGGTCAAGCTAAGAACAATGGAAAACACTTTTCTACAGAGAATGTATTGGCCAAACTTCTTGACAACTTTGATTAGTGAAAAATCTTATTTTTCAATGGTTGAATACCCAAGTTAAACTCTTATAAGTGGAAAACTCATGAATGAGACATGCATTTCTTATGTATATTCTTTATTTTATTTTAGGACATAAGCACTTGAGTGTCCTTAAGTGAATGAATACATGTAGAGGGCTATGTGTAGTCAGGACTAATAAGTACTGGTGTGTTTATAATCAATGTCTTGATTTGAGAAAAATATGATTATGATTTAGGCATCCATTTAGTCTTAACATCCTTATTTAGCATGTTGTTTAGCAGCAGTCAGACTATCTCTAAAAAGCATGAGATGAACTTACAAAGTTGATTTTTCTAAATAATCACTTCAAATCTTTTCTTTTACTAGACAATGGGTTTTTTATAACTTCCTCTGCTCTTTCTATGTCTATTGAAATACCTTGTTTAGAGATGATGTGACTTAGTAATTTATCATCTATGACCCTAGATATACATTTATTTGTTGGGAGGATGGGTGGATAAACCGGAAGCACACAATTTGATTACTAAACCAAGCAACTTAATATGTGGAAATTAACCAGATTCACCAAGTAACTAGAATTCAGAATAACACAGCATATGAGAGACAATACCAAATTGTATTAACACTTTATACAGAAAAGAATACAATAAAGAAGATGCCACTTCTTCTCCACCACCTTACAGAAGTTTCCCACACCTCAAGTGAACAATAATTCTCCTCCCCAAAGCTCTCCCTCTCAC
This sequence comes from Torreya grandis, assembly GCA_037957365.1. Lineage (NCBI taxonomy): Eukaryota > Viridiplantae > Streptophyta > Pinopsida > Cupressales > Taxaceae > Torreya > Torreya grandis. The sequence continues at coordinate 470,134 of JARHVA010004539.1, forward strand.
AGGTCCCAACACCCAACTCAAATACAGAGTTGGTGTTCACCTCCCATGCTCCACGCACACCACAAGTGCTCCACGCACTCCACAAGCACTCCACGTGCTCCACAAGTACTCAAGGTACTTCAAGTAGATCTCCCATGAATCTGCAACAACCTGCAATTCAATAGACCATACTTATGGAAGGAACTCCCTTGCCTTCCTCTTGCTCTATCCGAGTACACACCTGTACTCCAAGTAGATCCTGCCTGATACTGCTCCCTGTTGTGTTGCTGTCTGTATGACCTTGCACACCTGCAAATCAATCAATGGTTCTATTCACCTGTGAACCTCGACCTTGCACACACATACACCTGTAGATCAACGATCTTACTTACCATGTAGATCTCCTATATAGGCCATGCAACTGTGACCAAGATCCTACACTCTTGAAGAATCCAGCTGACTCTCCAATCCAGCACCAACACCCCTGGTACTGAGGCACTAGGAGGAATGCACCATTGCTCTACCTCACACACAGAAGGAGCTTATAATTATGCTCTCTTACTCCCTAGCACACTTTTCCAATACAACCATGAGTCTATTATATAGATCTCATCCAAATAATGATTAGACATCTAATTACAATAATTAGATCCGCAGCTATGAGTCTAAAATTAGCACTCATCATGCAAACTCTTGGTTCATTAGCTCACTACCCGTAATTAACTCACAGTCGAACTACACAGGCGACCGACGTCGGTCCCTGTCCGCCTCGGGGTCGCCGACGCCGGCCGATATATGACCGACGTCGGTTGCCTTCCTGTCTTACTCTGCCGACGCCGGTTGGCCAGACCAACGCCAAACACTTCTGACACTTAGCAACTCATTCTGCAACCTCCTCCATGTCTGCATCAGTGAAGCTTTTAGCTCCACAATCCTAACAATCTCCCACTTGGAGATAAATAGCTGCACTGTACCTGTACCTATACTCTGTCTAATCTGTTTCCTGGTTTGTATCCCTCTTCAAGCTCCCACCTGAAGACCACCCACCACACATCCCGTGGTGTACCACCTGTCATCCGAGTACCCTACCACATCCGAACCTACAAATACATGTAGTGAAGTCCTGACCCTGCATAGCAACACCTGCTGCTGGTCCCTCTCAGAAAACCTGAGAATCCACTTCCCCGAATTGGCTCCTAACTCTCTGACAGCTCCCACTGCATGGGAATACTCAGGTCTATACCAGACCTCATGTGATTTCGGACACTGTACCTGTCCAGCCCTTAGTGTGCTCCAGCTCTGCATCCCGAACCTCATCAACACCTGATTCACATCAGCTCCCACTCGAGACAAAATCAACCTATGATCTCCATGCCTCCCATGTCAAAGAATTCCGCTGCTCCAAATTCCTCCTGACATGCCACTGAACTAATCTTACCCTTAGCTCAGCAAAACCCTGTATGTACACCCCTGCTAGCTAGCATACTATCCACATACAGCAACAGAATGATGTCGCGACTCATCATCCCCCTGGTAAGCCAAACCACAGTAGTTACCCTGACATTGACTGAAGCCATGCTCTGTCCTCCACCTGTCAAAACCTGTACCACTGTCCTGCAGCTCCACAAGACCATATAACCTGGTCTTCCGTCTCACGTATCCATTCTCTCTATTCTTCTACTAAGGTATCCATTCATCTCTGTGCTTTCATACCTGCTGGCATCCCTACCAAAACAAACCTGTCTGGTTCTCCTCCAAGGAATCACATCCTCATCCATGCCAAGCTCACACCTGTTTCCTGGATCCTTCCTGCTCTACAATTAGCAACATGTATGAAGAAGAGGAACAACGAATTTGAGGGCCTACTTACGCCTTCAGTCCTCCGTATGGGTGTTTGAGACTCCTTGACAGCTTGCTGTCCACCCAAAATTCGTTACAGTGACCGACCTCGGTCACTCCACAGTCTGCATCCGACCGACGTCGGTTCCATGCGTCTGTACCTGACTACCAACCTGCCTGCGCTAGTGTCCCTGCTGCTGACGTCGGTCCTGATAACCGACATCGGTCTTACATACTGCCGATGTCGGTCTTATGACCGACATCGGTCTTACCCTGCCCGACATCGCCAGCTTCGGTCTGCACATGACCGACATCGGCACCTGTCTGTTCGACGCCGGTTCCTCCTGACCGACATCGGTACCTGTGTTCGCCTGTGAGTGATGACTTTTTACCCGCGAGCTTCTTTGAATCAATATCCATGTCCAAACTGCCCTGCTCAGAAGTATCTAGCCACATCCACTGGGTTCTGTCCGCCATCTCCTCCATAAACACCAAGGCTTTCCAGTTCTTAAGCCTGTCAAATATATCTGTCTTCCGCTTAAGAACATGCATCTCCTTCCTGCTCATGTGACCAAGCCTACGAAGCCACGTCTCCGCAACAAAAGAAGAATCAGTAATATAAACAAGTAGATAAAGGATACCTGTTTTCTTACCACCAGCTAATTCAAGTGCATCCGCTGTGAGAGTTCTTGTGCATCTCTCATCACCCAATCTTTCTGAAGAAATTAGCCATATCTCCAAACCTGGGACCTGCATGACCTTCATCAACACCTGTGTGTTGGCCGCCTGCAATTTCAGCTTCACTTCCCCTTTGCCAATTCTTTGGCAAGGCTCACCAGCTCCTCTACCTGGAACTGCATGGAAAGAGGCAACCGAATCTTTTATCCAAGATTCAACTTTATCCAAGAAACCTGCAAACACATCCTGTGCAACAACACCTGCTACATCTTTATCTTCAGTTTCTTCATGCTGATCTGCTACCAACCAACAATAATCTTTTACCTGCTCTTTCTTTCCATAGGACCGTGAGTGACCATCTGTGCTTTTCAACTCCTCCATTCTTAGCTTACTTTGATCTGCAGTTGCTCTACTCCCACTCGATCAGAAACCCCTGAGAGTGCCCTGTAACCAAACACAAAACCTGCTTCCTCCAACCTTAGCTCAGATACCACTTGTTGGTATCAAGCTCAAGAACCTACAACCAAGGCTCTGATACCACTTGCTGGGAGGATGGGTGGATAAACCAGAAGCACACAATTTGATTACTAAACCAAGCAACTTAATATGTGGAAATTAACCAGATTCACCAAGTAACTAGAATTCAGAATAACACAGCATATGAGAGACAATACCAAATTGTATTAACACTTTATACAGAAAAGAATACAATAAAGAAGATGCCACTTCTTCTCCACCACCTTACAGAGGTTTCCCACACCTCAAGTGAACAGTAATTCTCCTCCCCAAAGCTCTCCCTCTCACAGGTCCCAACACCCAACTCAAATACAGAGTTGGTGTTCACCTCCCGTGCTCCACGCACACCACAAGTGCTCCACGCACTCCACAAGCACTCCACGTGCTCCACAAGTACTCAAGGTACTTCAAGTAGATCTCCCATGAATCTGCAACAACCTGCAATTCAACAGACCATACTTATGGAAGGAACTCCCTTGCCTTCCTCTTGCTCTATCCGAGTACACACCTGTACTCCAAGTAGATCCTGCCTGATACTGCTCCCTGTTGTGTTGCTGTTTGTATGACCTTGCACACCTGCAAATCAATCAATGGTTCTATTCACCTGTGAACCTCGACCTTGCACACACATACACCTGCAGATCAACGATCTTACTTACCATGTAGATCTCCTATATAGGCCATGCAACTGTGACCAAGATCCTACACTCTTGAAGAATCCAGCTGACTCTCCAATCCAGCACCAACACACCTGGTACTGAGGCACTAGGAGGAACACACCATTGCTCTACCTCACACACAGAAGGAGCTTATAATTATGCTCTCTTACTCCCTAGCACACTTTTCCAATACAACCATGAGTCTATTATATAGATCTCATCCAAACAATGATTAGACATCTAATTACAATAATTAGATCCGCAGCTATGAGTCTAAAATTAGCACTCATCATGCAAACTCTTGGTTCATTAGCTCACTGCCTGTAATTAACTCGCAGTCGAACTACACAGGCGACCGACGTCGGTCCCTGTCCGCCTCGGGGTCGCCGACGCCGGCCGATATATGACCGACGTCGGTTGCCTTCCTGTCTTACTCTGCCGACGCCGGTTGGCCAGACCAACGCCAAACACTTCTGACACTTAGCAACTCATTCTGCAACCTCCTCCATGTCTGCATCAGTGAAGCTTTTAGCTCCACAATCCTAACATTATTAGGGTTTATGGGAATTCCATGGTCTTTGAACCTCTGAAATACGTCTCTCAAATTTTTCACATGGTCTTCTCTATTCTTGTAAAAGAAAGTTAGGTCATCCATGTATATGATTATGCATCTACTAATGATATACTTTAATGCAATATCCATGCCCTATCAAAAGGTGGAACCCACACTGATTAGGTTGAATGACATTCTTTTGTAATTAAATGTACCCCACTTAGTTATAAACATTGTATTTATCATATCCTCATAGTTGACCATTAACTTATTGTATCTTAAATATCCATCAAGAAATGACATCATTTGGGAGTTGTTCACCATATATAAGATTTCATCTAGTGAAGATAGAGGGTAATTTATTCTTTCAAATTGTCACTAGATTAGCAACCCATGTGGAATACCGAACAAGATAAATGATCCTTGATGATAGCAATTTATGCACTTCCTTGAGTATCAAAAGCTATTGCAGTGGGTTAAATGACCTCTAACTTTGGTGAAATTATTTTAAACCTAGATTAAAAGGAATGATATGAGTGAATATGGAGGTATTGAACACCTTAAAATTGACATAACTCCATGCAATAATATTGCCAACATATTTCAAGACATGTAATGGATCTTGTTTCTCCTTTATAGTGCAAGTTGTGATTAAAAGAACATGTTTGGATTCACCTATATTTACCACATTGAAATGCTCATGCATAATAAATTTAGAAGTGGATAACATTTTATTTCTCACCATGATAGGCAACATCAAACAAAATTTCCAATAATATCATACCTTTTAGTATGTTATTGGTTTTCATGGTGAATACCCCTCTTTTGTCTACTTGAAAATCCTCCCGATCATCCTCATCAATGAACTAGGAATCAAATATGCCAGTGGTGATGATGAAGTCAATAATGTGATGGTCATAATTGAACTCTTTGAAGTTTATAACATTGTCTATAATAGGAGTAGATACAAACTCTACTAAAAATCTTCTCAATTTAGAGTTAGAAATGGGATATAGAGTACTTGCACTCATCATCAAACACATCCGACATATAATTCTTTATTCATGGTATTTTGTGGATGTTGAATTCATCAAATTATTCTATCATATTCCACACTTTGATGTGGTATCTATAAAGATGTTTGTCATTGCAATCATAGTGAATCCTAACTTGTTTTACAACTTATTTTGAGACTTCAAGGACTTTCAAGTTCTTCACCTTCTTCCCTAGTGAAAACTGGAGACTGTGAACTAGTCCCTCATATTCAACCACATTATTCATGTAGGCAAACCATATGCATAAAGATACAAGATATGACCTTATTCTTGGGTTGATAATATTCATTCTAGCACCACACCTACTCTTTGACTTAGATCCATCAAATTTTAGGGTCCACAAGTGATTTTAACATGTGTATAAGAGCTCTAAAAGGTGGGTGTTATTGAATATAGATCTCTTCATTAGTTTTTTTCAATAACTAATGGACTTGTTTTTTGTTTCTCTTCTAAAAATGACCTTTTGGTCAGGTCCTCGATGGTAGAAATAGGTATAAATTTGTCCAAAATTATTATTTTCTCATTCATAAATCTTGAAAACCTTTTACGTATTATGTATCTATGACATTGTAATTTTTATGCCACATAATTATTTTTTGTGTGATATGTTTTCTTTGTTTTTATTGTCTAATTTATGTGTGATGTCAATTGCATTATGAAAGATGTGTTTTCCTTGGACATGGGATTCACTAAATAGTGGTAGAATACCATATGCATGTATATTGGGGGATTTTAATCCCCTAAAATAGAGATTAGTATAACAGGGTGTATTTAGGGGTTAGAGGGGTTTTAAATGTCTATTATAAGAGATAGGTACTAATGGGGTAGAAGGTGGAGTAAATGGATGAGTATGTGAACACATATAACACTTTAAATCTAATTCTATAGGGATTATATAATATTTAAAATATATAAATTGATTATGCTCCCACTTAATACTTCACAATGACATTGTTTCACTATGTCTAGATAAAATAAATCTTGCCTATAATTTATTTCTTTGTCACAAAACTACCCATAATTGAAAGAATTATATTGGAATTTAAAATTTATTATCTATTTAATGATGGATGAACTATGAGAGATAAACACATTTATTTAAAATATTAATCATTAAATACATTTTTACATACAATTTTCATTCTCCAAATTTCCCTTGTTAAGTAAGATGATTAACAACCCAGTCAATGCCTTTTTAGCTTTATTACCATTAAATGGTGCCTTATCTTTATTTTGGGTGTCTTGAGATCTCATTGTCGCATCTTCTTCAAGTATATGATTTTTAATTTTATTCATATATATATATATTATGAAATGTATTTATGGTAACTTTAACTTCAATTTTGGTTGCTTCTAGATCAAATTTATCCAAATCTTCTCTAATATTGCTGGTCATGTAAACTTAATATTGATTTTTATTTATTTTTAAATCTCAAAATATTAGATAGTGGTGATCAATGGGTAGTGTGGTCTATGAGAAGGCACAACATTTCAAGTATTCCTTACTATAGGGTAGATTAAAAAATTAACAACTAGGAAATTTATCTTCTAATTTTTCTTACAATGTAGATAGAAAATGGAGAGAAGAGAGAACACAATGTTTGATTAATGGTTTTGGGTGTTTTTAATACAAATAAGAACCCTATGGTGATTGTAGGTTTTTAAAAACTATTGGTCTCAATTTGTGACTGACAACAAAAATAGTTAGTGGATTAACTAATCTGATGGGACAAAGGGAGATACCAACACATGGGACACAATGTCCCCTAATTTTTAGGATCTATTTGGTTGAATCCAATGGAAGATAAATTTATAATAATATTTTTGGGTTAGAAATGAAAATGAACCACTGAATTTTAATCCACTCTATGTTGTCTAAAATTTATTACTAATGTTTACTTAAGATATTATACTTCCTCATTCACATAGGTGTTATAATATAATATAATGGACATGATATTCATCACAAAAAAGGATAAAAAATAGGAAGATTAGGGTAGGAAAGTAAGTGGTTACTTAACTGAAACAATATTATTAATACTAAAAATGAAAAGCATGACTAATAACAATTATACCCTTGTGTACCAAGTGTAGCTATAGCACAAACTAAAATAACTCAATGGGAATTATTATAAGGGATTAACTAAAAATAATACCTAGAAATTATATTAAATAAAATCATATGAAATACATATAGATATTGCACATAATGGATTGACACAACTTCAAGTTAAATAAAATGGAAATTCATAACCAATCAGACTAGTTATTGCATAATCTAAGTGCAGGTACATTAGTAAACAAACATTACAATCTATTATTATCATTAATAAAATTTTTTCCATAAAACATATAAAAGAGAATGAGGCTTACCTCCATGTAGTGAAATGCTCCCATCTCTAACCATGATTTCCTCTCCAGACCACTACAACTGCATTTGGTTAGAATATTCCCTCCATTCTCAATTATTTATAATTTATCCACAATTATGACACATATCTAACTAAAATTATATCCCCACTTATCCATTTTGGGCTAATTATTTTAAATGTTTCTTCTATTCTTCCCACATGGGAAAATATTTGGGTTATAAAACCAACAACATACCCCCTTTAATAAGTCAAACCTCCCTAAAATCCATCTCAAATGATTAATTTGTTATTTTAATCAAATTGGGCCATTCTAACATTTTGAAGAGACACCAAATTTAATCATGTGCCTTTCATGATCACTCATCCATCCTCTCAGGTCACTAGGTCCACTTGTATGCTTTGTTGGCCTAAGGCTTTTCTCTATTAGACACATTGTTTATTATCATATTTTCATTCCTCTTCCTTTGCTAGGCTATTGGATTTATCTATTGGGTCCCAATTTTCCACTTGGTAACTCATCATTTCCCTTAGGATTTACTTTGCTATTTTATTATGTCATCCTCATGGCCATGTGGAATATTCTTAGGCCCCTAGGCTCTTCATTCTTTGGGCTAATGTTGTAATCATTCTGAGATCCTGAGATCCTAAGAGGGTGCCACATGGTACCTTATCAGGGCCTTAGGGCCACATGCCCTTATTAATTTCATCCAACCCCTAGGATTTTGGGTTAATACTATAATACCTTTGAGGTTCTAAGCTTACAATGTTTCTAGATTATTTATTAATTCCTTAATGCCTATGAGGTTTTGAGGTTCTGAGCTCTCAGGATGGTTCCATTTGGTGCCATCTCAAGGCCTCAGGGGTTTAACAGGACTTAGACATTTTTCAAAAATATTTTACTTTAAATTTATGCATTGACGAGATATAGATGTATGGAGCGATCTGGGGGACCTCAAGAAGTCTGTAAAACCGACATAAAATACAAGGCAACAAAAGAACTAAGGAAAAATAAGTCATTAGTAAGCTATCCAAAAACTTAAAAAATCCACCAAACCATAAAACAAAGGCTAGATTATGAGCTCAAGTGCATAATATAATTCATTATTCCATAACAATGAATTCATATTATTTTCAAAGTTTGAAAACTTTCATAATAGCCAAGTATAAAATAAAATATTGATAGTCTTTTTAATGGGAAATTATAAATCCTTGGTCACTTTCAAAACAAAATAAAATATTTTAGAGGTACCATTGGAATGGATAGATCAAACAATGAATTTTTTATGTTTAAAAGACATAAATTTAGACTTGGTTAATGTCAATGAAACATTCAAAAAGCATAAATTTACTTCCAAAAACTTGAAAAATAAATACCAAATCAGAACAAGAATAATGGGGTGTGTTGGACCCCAAAAAAACAAAACTACCATCACTATAATTGGGCATGCAACTTGTGTCTTTTATATTTTCTAAAAATTGTAACAATCCAACATGAATTGAAATAAATCCATCATTAATTGAAATCAATCTAGCATTAATTAAAATTAATCCAACATAAAATCATGCCCATAGATCATTGATGGTTCATACTTGAGAGGACAATCAAGATCCCCAATCAAACCACACCATAGCAGTGATAGGATTACCATAAATTAGATGAATATAAAAATATAAGTAATTTTTTTACTATTTATTGTAAAATAATATAATCTATTCACTAAATAAAATCATAAAGCAACACATTTCTTTTGGAGAAAAGGATTGATGATAGTTCATAAAATTGAATACTTTGTAATGTTCTAACATGGGTCTTCTACATAAATAAAATGATTCATATATGTATTCAATCATATATTTATACTTTTAGTGTTACTATTACATGTTCATGAAGAAGACAAGCATTAGATATTGATTTGATCTTCATGATACTTTTGATGGTGTTCACCAGTATTGGGTGGTGAATGCCACGTTAAATGTTGTTGGGCGATGAATGTCATGTTCAATAGTGTTTGGTGGTGAAGTTAATGTTTAAATTTTAGGGTGGTGAAAGTCACATTTGATGGTTTTGGGAAATAAACATGCTTTTAATTATATTATTTGGTCACCTTCTTAAATTTACAAATATTTTTATAACCATATTGCATTGATTGATTCTATCTAGATAATAATAGTTATGCTTATAAAAAAAGGAAAATAAAGTTTAAGATATTTTAGGTTTATCTCATTATTCATATATCATGATTATCATTATATTTCCTTTAACTTTATGGTATATTAAACAAAATAATGAAATTAGCATAGTCGATATAAAAATCCATGATGCCCATAAGTTTTTATATGTTTATTGGTATATAATGGTAATTCATAAGAATCTATTGTATTACCCATATGTATATAATGTATGTTGTTGAGCATAGGTGAGTGTAACCTTAGCTTGTGTCACATATTATCCTTCATCACTTAATATACAAGTGAAATCATTGTCTAGTGTATATATTATGGCTTTGTCTATTCAACAAGAACATATTAAATAAAATTATAAACTATTATAGGGTTTGACATGCATGGTTTTTTATTTAGTAAAGTATATTATTGTTTCATCATAATTTGGAATTAATCGATATATTAAATATATCAAGATAAATTGATTTGAAAAGTAGAAAATATTATAAAATAACTTAAAAATAGACTAATGAAAGTAAAGTATTAAAATAAATAAAGCACAAATGAATGAAATAAAATAACTATGAACAAAAAAAAAAAATACTTATCTATTTTCTATATGCATATTGACTATACATGAATAAGAATAAGATGGAAAGATCAAATTAGACCTAATTATGCACATGCAACATAAACTATAAATATTAATGATTAGGGATAGAACTAAATATAAGGGAAAAATATTGAACTCCACTATTGTCCTATATGGTATGAATATATTCTATGTGGAAAATTAAGGCATAGTCATATGTGTCTACTTAAAACATGCCATTGTGAAAACATTCAACCTTTTGTTATGTGTAGATGACTTGGCAATGAATTATTCAAAGTTGAAACCCTAATATGTCTAGATGGAAACATGAAAATATAAAAGGAGGAGTGTAATGGGTTGAGTTGACCTAAACCACCACATGATTGTTGATCATTACCTATGTATGCAATAATACAAAGATGGAAATCAAGTCCACTTAGTTCTCCCACATATAGTGCTTAGTGTGATTATTATCCTTTTTCTAAATGTATGCATGTAGCAATGGATTGAATTATTGATAATGATTTGATTCAAGTGAATAAAACTAAATTTTGGATGTATAGGGAAGTTATACTAATTGTAAAATAATATAAGTATGCCTCCAAATTGAAATTATAGAGTGATAGCGTAAGTGACTTAGATGTGCATTTGTATAAATCCAAGAGGGTAAAACACCATGTTACCTATCCTAAAAATATGGAAAAAACTATAATCAAGGGTATAAATTTGAAAAATAGTAGTTGTTGGGGCGAAAGATAGGATAGATCCACAAAAATAATATCAATTACCAGTCCTATCCCATTCAGGTCAATTTTACTTAATATGTGACATTTTAAATTAAGGACCAATGATGGCCATGCAAATGATTAGGGAGGGTTTTAGAAATTAAAAACATTTATGTGGGTGTAAAAAAACATTTGATAAACTGATAGGTCTATGCAAGTATATAGGATAGGGTGAAGTATCAAAATAACACTAGATCAAGTGTTCAACTCAATTAAGATAAAAGTGGGCCTAGCCCCCCCTCCCCCTGGTATAGAAATAAAATTACTAGAACATAATAATATATATACCTAAGTGTGTATAACACCCTTTTATATTGATTGGGTAATTCATTTGTGCAAGATAATTTAACTTAGCAAACCCTAAATTAATTAATGAAGTAGTAATTTTTTCATTTGAAATCTGAACTTTAAAAATTGAAAAGTTGAAAAGAAAGCGAGGGATAAATACACACATTTATATGAAGTAAATGTTGATTTTTTAACTTTATTATAAGATTATTCTTTCTTGAAGAGTTGAATAGTTTGTGCTTTCCATGAATCACTTGGAGATATTGGTTCTTTTATTGAACCAATGGTGAATTGAGGATGCTCAAGCCCTAGTTTAAATTCAACATGTATAAAAAATAGCACCCATATACCTCAATTTGTGTATTTGGTATTTTTAAACCCAAGACGAAAATGGGTTGGAATCCATAATGCATTTACAAACTATAATTCTTGAGGGTGATGAATCTCAAAGTTATGCTTTATGAACTTTAACTGAATCAACCACTATATATGGCATATAAATTTAATTATCACTTTGTTCCTTAGTTAATGTATTAATGATCAAAAAATAAATACATGATTGAAAGATAATGAAGAATATCCATGCTCCTACCATGACCAAAGATAGAAAATATATTGAAAGTATGACATGAATTTGAATCATGCCCCCATATGATAGATGTGAAATATATAACTCTGTGTAGATGCAAATTTTAAAATTTATTATCAAATATTATGTGTGAAATACACCCAAAATTTATTACTATTTTATTTTTTCCTTAATTTAAGTGCATATTCAAGGAATATGGCTCCATGATCTATACAAATAATTGAATGTTAAACTATTCTGTATTCTTTTAATCCATATTTTGTACCCATTGTTTTGGTTCTTAGAGGATTATATCTATATGAAAACCCACTAGAATTCCCACATTTTTATGTAAGGAAATGTTTCATAAAATTTACTCATCTCAAAAGAAAATTTAAATGTATCGTGTCTATCAAGATTTAATAATTGAATATTGTAGCATATGCAAAAATGAATATCATCATAATTAGATATGTATCCTTCAAATCATGTATGTAACATATGAGTCAAGGTCTAAAGTATCATATCTATAAAAATTCATTAGTGAAAATAGAAGAAGTCATTTAGATGGAAACATTTTACATGTTAATTAATGCATGATATGGATAATGGAAATCATCAAACTTAACAACTCCAACAAGCACCCAAACATAATAAGCACAATGTAACACAATAAAGCGAAGGGCTAGATACTATAGACATGTTATAATATTATAGAAAACCAAGAGCTATGAGTAAGGGACATGTTCAAATGTCACACATATGAAGCAATATATCATAGATTTGTTTAAGAAATTTTTAGACAAGGGCTAAGAGCTATACATAATAGACAAGTGAAACTATAATCTACTATATACAATTAATAGAATCAATGTAGCATATAATAAGAAATATAATCTCCACCATGTAGATTTAATGTGATCATATCCTATAAACTATCATGTCCATGTATGCAATCTAATATATAGATGTTAGTAAAACCTTTGTAAATAACTCATTTAGCTCAATAATATAGGATTTATAGAATGGTAATACCTGTAAATATTGTAACCTTTGGATAAGATACCCCCAATATAACATGGCCATTAGGTAGAGGAAATTATAACATATAGATCAATGTAAATTGTATATCCAATATAACACACATAAATACAAGTGAATTACATGTGTGGTGGAAAAAATTATGTTATATACCAATCATGAGATAAATAACATATGATAGTGATGTAAAATAGATGTCTAATCATGTCAAGGTCATTATTTAAAATTTTTAGAATACTTTGAGTTTATATATATATATATATATATATATATATATATATATATATATATATATATATATATATATATATACTATTTTTAATTTTTTTTTTATAAAAAGAGAGAGAGAGAGAGAGAGAGAGTAAGTTCCATGGGTTTAAAAGTAGAAGAAAGAGAATGGATCTGAACAACTTGTAATATGTGTCAAGATAAACCATGCACTAACTATGATGTCATGGCATGTATGATCAAAATCCCCTCACTATATATGTGAACTATAGCTTTGAAATACATGTGAGATATGACAGAGATGTAGATAAATAATTATGCATCCCCATATCATTAAATGTACACTTATCAAGATATGTAGCATGTAGGAATGATCAATATAGTACATAAAGTAAATATTTTTCATGAACAACAGTGGTTGTGTAAATTGGAAATTAGTATAATATCAAAAAATTGGATGTCTTAAGGCTATGTTTACTTAGTTTTTAATTTTGGCTATGAAAATGTTATAGGATATAACTGACTAGCTCATGACAATAATGATAGTCAATCTTGACAGTTGTTCACCAATATTATCTATGATAGAAAATGTAGTTTACTCTATTCATACTATGGAAAAAATATGCTAAATGGAAAAAGTTATAATATAGGCCTCTATTTTATACTATTCAGATCTAAGAAGTGAAAAGGAAGATCTAAGAGGCCAAAAAGACAAAGATCCAAGGGATATAAGATTTATAAACCATACATTTTAGAAGTATAATAATAACATAGAGAAGCAATCAAGAATCTATGTACAATAAAAATTTTTTTTAAAATTATTTGAATGTTTTTTAATGCTTTTAGAATATTTATAATTGAAAAGTGTTAACCAATGATCCCCTAAATACAAGATTCATAGTAATAATATGTGATAATATGCAGAAGGGTCACCTTACATGGACAACATGTGATATATATGTATGAATCAGAATTAGAAATGCATCAAATGTTTCAAGAAAAGTATCTAGATCACTACTCATGTAAACCTGTGTGGGAGGAGTAGCTCTATGATACATGGAATGATTCAAAATTCAATGAGTAGTAGTAAAATTTTGTTCCAAATGTTTTGTTTTTTGTATAATATGTTTATTTTTATGTATCACCAATTTAAAATTTGATCCATGTGATGATGTTTTTTTTGAACTTGACACCTTTTTTTCATGTGATATTTACTTTTACATTGTTTTCTTTTGAAAATTTTGCACCTTTTTCTAAATTATTTTTATATAAATATTTTACATAGGTCTAAAAAAATTAAATGTGATTTGTTATTGAATATACGTATCAATAAAATACAATGGTTGAGGTGATAAGGAGGTAACATATATTGTAGAGGGTACTCATATGTGATTCTTGAAATTGCAACCACTTGGTTGTAATGAATGTATTTTAGGAATATATGTACTTTAGAAGGCACATCACATATCATCTATAAACAATGGATTCCTAATATCATGTAAAAGACCCCATTTTAATATAAAACTAGGAAAGGTGTGAATAATGTAGCAATACCCACCTAAAGAGGCAACATAGTGTGTCCCAAAGTATTTTGTTGTTTCCCCTTGATTATATTAACACTTTTATATGTTTCATATATGTTTTGATATGTTTAACCCAATGAATAGAGAAATGTCATTATACATGCATTCTCAATTTATCCATTATCAACTAGTACACTAGGAATGGATTTTCTATAAATTTATGTTAATATACATATAGTATGAAAATCAGAGTCATCATCCACCATATCACTATCATCAAAGGTGATCATAGGAAGTATTGGAAAGTTTGAACAATTATACCAATAAACCCATCTAATGGATGATCATATTAATTAAGAGGTGGTTATGCATTATAACTATCGTGCACTCCTAAAATATACTTGTTTATCTCATGATTTGGAAGTGGCACACTAAATTAATCAACTTAGATTTTTCATTATTTTGAGGCTTAGATTCATCTATAAGAGTTTATTAATCAATGCCATTATTATCAATAAGATATTAAATGTCATTTTAAAGCTAGAAACACCTATTGGTAGCATGAAACAAATATTGTTAGAGTGACTATTGCATCTATGGTAATCACAATATGCATTTATATCAAATTATTTACTTTGAGGTCTACTCATGTCAACTTCTAGTGATGGAGGTAAAGTAAAGAGATTGATGTAAAAAGACCTTTATAGTAATTTATGAGGTAGTTTTGTTAATTTTCTTCTTGGTTATTCTAATAAAAAAATTGTTTGGAAGGTTGAGAGATAACATTGATTGTGATATTTTCATCAACTTTAGTATATTTTGCCTTAGTTTTCTAAGATATTATCCTTTGAAACTTTGTTTTAGAAGTTGAAGTTGATGCCAGTGATAATTTAAGCTTGTTCAAAGAGAGAAATTTGACTTATATGTTTCTTATTGTATGACAAAACTCCTCAAATGATTTGAATTTCTTGAAAATGATTGACTCATGAAAAGAAACAAGTAAACTTTTCTTGAATATATATTTTAATTAATTATATACCAAATTGTTAGTAATTTTGGAAGGCATGGTCTTGTAATGAAGTGAATAATCACTGATAGGCTCATTGTTTCCTTTCTCAAGTTAAAAAATTTGTGCATAAGATTTATTTTAATCAATATTGATAGAAAAATGGTTTAGAAATTGATTTGCTAATGAATTGAATGTTTTAACTGATTAGATCTAGGCAAATCATATAACCAATGTAAGGCATAATATTATAGGATGATTGGAAACATATTGGATATAAAATTATTATTAAAATCATAATCCATACATGATACATTTAATATCTATGGTATTGTTCTAGATATCATTTACCTTCAAATAGTGAAAGTTTATGACCTAAAAATCTAATAGTTAAAGCATATGATTCAATATTAAAGGCTAATGGATTATGAATCAAGGCTTGTGAATCCATTTATTGGCTAGCTTTTGGTACACCTTGATTTAATTGAAACATATTAGTGTGTGTAAATGAAATAGTTTGCATAAGGATTGCATAGTAGGAAAGCTAATTGATATAGTATCTATAACTATCAAAGGTCATGTGTGAGTCATTTGGTCAGACATGGGGATAGACATTTATTGGAAGCTTTGTGTTACTCCAAAACCTAAGGGTGTATATGTAATTTTAATATCAAAAATATAGGTAGAAAGACATGTGGTACGGTTTATAAGAGGTTGATTAATATCACAAAGGAATAATTTTATTCTTTAGATGTGTAAGCATGAGCATGTTTCTTTTGTTCTTGTCTAGCTACAAATAATGAGCAATCAATTTATTATGGGTGGGAATTAAGATATTCACCAAATTATTTTGCCTAAAGAGGATCAACTGTATTTTTATCATTAGATTCAAACTCATAGGCCTTGCCATTTTGTATGGTCATAATACAATGATTGAGAGGGTATATAGTAACTATTTCAACATATTAAATTTATAATTGTTCTTTTTCTCATGTCATACTTGAATTTAAAAAATTCTACAATATTGGCATTTCTTAGCATGTGATTTGGTTTGTTTTATTACAAAATTGTTAATGATGTTACTTATTATAGGAAGACAACATGTAATTAAAACTAGGAAAGATTGAAACAAAAATGCTCATTGAATATAACCATAGTTTATATGAAAATTGAGAAAAGAATAATAGAAAACTAATTTATATCCTTAGTAAACTTACATGAAAACCTAGGTCAAAATAAAGTGATTACAGTTTAAGATATCAAATTAAATGCTCTCAAAAGCTTCACCTTCTTATTGAATACCCTGCCTGAGCTACACAAATGATTAGCAATAATCTTAGGGTATGTCTCTTCTCAAAGGTAAAATGCTTAAATAATTATGTAATATCCTAGTTGAAAGAATATATAGAAGACTTATGGGTTTGAAAGGAGCTCTCCTGACATAGGCAAGAAAAATACATCCAATCAAAAGTTCCTTGTAAAGAATCCCTATCTATCTTATGACCCTATTCCAAATCCCTAGAAAAGTTGCTGACAAAATTGAGTAGATTTTTTTAAAAAAAAACTATGGAGGGGAATGAAATAAAGATTTTTTTCCCTTTATTAGTGTGGGACAAAGTCTTCCTCCCTTAGGCTTCTAGAAGAATAGGATTATAAAGATTCAAAATCATGAATCAATCCCTGATTATAAAATTTAGGTGGAAAGTCATGAAGGAGGACAACCACTGGATTTTAATTATCATAAAAATATATCTAAAGAGTAGGAAGGAAGATAGTTTTCTTTGGAAAGAAGACCCCATGAATGGATAAATATTATATAAAGTCATCTCAAGCACCAAGTATTTTCTAAAGAAAGGTAACAAATGGAATGTTTAAAGAAAATAGAATTTGAACTTATGGGAAGAGCCCTATCTTTCTCCCTCCCCTCTTGCCTCTCATCCCCATCAAACACTCTTAAAGGAACCATTAAATATACCTTTGGTAGTAATTTTAAAGATTACTTGGTCCCTTGTGATGATAGAACTAAGTGGGTGAATTTGCCCAAGGTTTATAAAAGTGAATAAATAAATATGGAAATTACCAACCACAATTAGCATATCCAATAGATTCATATAAAATTATTCCCTAATGAATATTACCTTATTTGGCCTATGAAGGATAGTGGAGATTACTTGGTCAAATTGGGATTTTTCTCCAACCCATCTCAATTCAAGTATTAGTCCTTTTGGAAATTTGTTTGGGTCAAAAAACTTACTCTCAAGGTGAACATCTTCTTCTAGTTTGCAACCCACATTAGAATCTTCCCCATTGATAATATATAAAAAATGGGAATACCCATCCCCAACATGTTTGTCCTTTGTAACTCTATGTTGGAATATATGAAACATCTATTCCTCAAGTTCTCATTCAGAGCCTAAATATGGAAGCTCTTATTCCAGGGTTTTCAACTTCTTATAGGTTACACCCAACTCTTTCTTGGACCTCATTTTATAATGAAAACCCACTTGTAAGCTCCCCACCTTGGAATTCCTTTTGTTCCTTTCCCTCACTCATTTCTATTGGTTCATTTGGACTGAATGAAACACCTGCATCTTTAGCCATAAACAATCCAACCTCTTGAGTTATTTCAATCAAATTCTCTCTACCATTACAAAGAACTATAAAATAATGGTTTTGAATGACAAAGTGGGAGCTTAAAAGGTAGAACATGGAATTATATATAAGTGGAACCTCACACCCCTCCTCTCAAACCCTTTTTATATAGAAAGCACATGAAATGGGACCACCCCTTGTGGGATAGCTAAACTTAAAGTTAGATGAAGATTTAAAAAGAAATATTGGTAGGGTAGGGGGGAGGTTTCATCAGAGATGATTTAGGAAAGGAAATTTCTACTTGTGATAGACCCATGGGTATCTAAACAAATCATGTTATGGAAGCCAAGGTATCCCTTTAGGGTATTTATCTTGTTGCCCAAATGAACATCTCAAAATTGGACATTGAAGGTGACTCGCTCAATGTCCTTAATACTCTCACAGGAAAATGTTAACCCTCTCACACAATTAGTAAAATTATTACTGATGATAAACATATCCTTCTCTCTTGTGTTTTCACTATGTCTCACATCTTATGTGAAGGAAAAAAGTTGGAAGTCACCCTAGCAAACATGGGAGTAAACAACATGGACCTGACCACATGGAAATGACCCCAAAACTTACCCTCTACATCCAACCTATCTTTGATTATGATGCAAATCCACTAAAGTCATAGGCTGGTGGTAGAGAAACACATGGGAACTTTAATCATGATTATAAAAAGGCTTAATTTTGCTTTGTGTCATGATAATGACATGAAGTTTGAACTCAAAGGTGTAATACATCATTTCAAAAATTCCTATCCTAATGGAAAGGGAATAAATCAAAACATTTGAATTTTTTCATGCTACTTAGCCTATGACAACCCTAAGCTCAATTGTAGAAACAAAAACAACATCATAGGGGGAGACAGGGACTGTTATGAACCAATATTATGC
The DNA here is from genome assembly GCA_037957365.1 of Torreya grandis. Taxonomy (NCBI): domain Eukaryota; kingdom Viridiplantae; phylum Streptophyta; class Pinopsida; order Cupressales; family Taxaceae; genus Torreya; species Torreya grandis. The sequence goes on from JARHVA010004539.1 coordinate 489,509, forward strand.
CTAAAATTCCAATCCAAACATAAAGTTTAGAGGAAGCTATAGGGGTGATTTAATAGAGTACATGGTAAGGATAAAAGGGCATGATGATATTCTTACCATAGATTGTATAGTAGGATGGAAGTAGAGGAAGATGACCTTTAGGTGGGCCATGGTAGATGCTTCTAAAGAACTCACAAGGAAAGTTACTAGCAAGTCATTCAAGGGTCTGAAGGCCTTCAAAGATAAAAAATGAAAGTAAGCATTAATGCAAGCATTACTATAGAGTAATACAATCTACCACATGGATAAGAAGGGCTTCCCTTGGGCTGACCTTTTATGAAGAAGGCCTAAAATCTATCTACAGGTAATGTAGTACCCTATCCTTGAAGGAAAATTCACCCATATCTTCTCACATCACTTTTTACTATTTAATCACTTCAAATGCCAATGGATTAGCCTGTCATACTATTTACTCATGTCTATCAAATATATAGTTCTAACCTTTTAGGAAAAACCCTTAGTTGATATAATCCATCAAGGATTAATCCTTCTTCTCACTAAATGGGCAATGCTTGAGATAAGTCAAGAAATCTATGTGGTGGAAAGTCGTAGAGAGAAAATCTCTAACAAGGGCTTCACTATAGAAGGAAGAATAAGTGATGCCTCCCCTTCCACCTTCCCACTTCACAAGAGGGTGGGAAGAAGGAAAATAGAAAGGCTCATGACCCTTCTCCCCCACAAAATACTTCTAGTAAGAAATTCAAAAGGAGCCTTTAGTTTAAATAGGATATGGAGAACTCTAATTTTGAGCTATATGAACTCAAATTAGTTAAGGTTTAGAGGAGAGACTAGGAATCTTCCAAAAAATTTAAGGGCATTGAGCAAAAGCTGATAGGGTTCCATGAAAACTTTTAGAGATTGGGTAGACATATGGTTTCTTATATGGATCAATGGAATAAACTAAAACAATAAGTTCATGACTTGAGGAAGGGGACTAGGGAACAATAAATAAAAGGTGGGGGTAAGTCTAAGGATAGCCCCAAAAGTAATGAGGTTATCACCAACACCCTGGGGGATCACGACACTAAGAAAAATAAAAATTTGATGAAAATGATTAGAGACATGATGGGACCAAAAAAAACACAAAAAAATGCTAGAGGAAAAAAATGAGAGGAATGCCAAGTACCAGTGAAAAGAAACTAGTAGGAGGTAGCTGGAAGGAAAGCCAGTATGAAAAAATTTAGTAGGGTGTTGTGTCTGGTTTGTTTTGTCTTGGTCTCTTTCTATAGAGTTTTTGCTAAAAGTTTGTGTATTTAGGCTGTGTTGACCTTATTTTTTATTATCTCATTTATTTTCCTATACTAAACTTTGGTTTTCAGGTCCTTGTACAACTTGAGCTTGACTAATCAAATAAAAAGTTAAATCAAATGTCAAAATAAAGTTATTTCATTGTCAGCTATTTAATCTCAAGTTGAAAGCAAATTATTTTAGTGTCATATATTAGATTTAAGGTCAAAATAAATTTATTTTAGTGTCATAAACTCATTAATTTATCTAAATCCTAAGTTAATTTTTTTGAAACAATGATAGAATAAAATGTAAAAGTTCACCAATATGTTTTATCATAATTTGGAATTAATTTTTGTATTGCCTCTAATTAAGATAAAATGATTTGAAAGGTAGAAAATGGTGTAAAATAACTTGTAACTAGAAGAATGAAAATAGAGTACTAAAATAGATAGAGCACAAATTATGAAATAAATTAAATATGAAAAACACAAGAAAACATAGCTAATTTTTTCCTGTAGGTTGACTATGCTGAATAAAAATACAATTTGAAAGATAAAATCAAACATGATTATGTGCATGCAACATAAATTATAATTTCCACTAATCAAGGTTGGAACCAAGTAGAAGGATACATGATATTATACAAATATTATCCTCAATGGGTCAATTATTTATTCTTTATAACATCAACAAAAGTAGGGCATAATTGCCTATAACTACTTAAAGAAGTATGTGTGCAGAGATTTGACCTTCTATTATGTGTATATGACCTACAAATGACTTGTTCAAGTTTGAAACCCTAATAGGGATTAAAATATTTGGAAACCTAAAAAATATATGGGGGAATGTAATGGGATTATTTGAACCTAATCACCCCTATGATGATTGAGAGCTACCTATGTATCTAATACTATGTATCTAATACTATGGTTCTAGCTTCATGTGGGGTTTTTCCACATCATTGAGTATCATTACATCCTTATCTTAGGTAAGTCTATTAGTTAATAAAATATCTATTATTTGGTTATGATGTTATATGTAATTAGTCTGTAAGCTTATAGAGTGTATTGTGTTTTCTAATTTTTCCCAAATGTAATAAATTATATGTGATTATGCAAATACTCAAATGTTATAGAAATGATTAGACTTTTCCATTATTATACAAGCCATAAATATAAAATATATGATAATAGTTTAAATAAATATTTAAAAAGTTAGTATGAATGGTCTTTTTTAATATATTAATTTGGGGGTACACGCATCTTGCATGCTTAATTGTATGTTTCTTAACCCTAATCTAGGTTAGTTCAATGTCTAAATTTAGTGTTACAATTTTTGAATAATAGATCATTTTTTTCACATTTTCATATTTTATTTTATCTTTTGGTTCTTATTCCTAGTATAGGTGGATTGGAAAGGTAAGTTTTTATTGAAAAGGTTGAAATAAAAGGTTGAGAATTTTGAACAATGCCTGAGATCAATTAAAAAAATACTTCCACAAAAGTCCAAAAGGATGTATTAAACTCAAAACTAGTGTTTGGATTGGTTTTGACCAAAATAAAACCCTCTACTTTAACTATGTGGACTAATATTCACTCATGTGATTGCGATCTTAAAATTAGGGCATACTCTAATAGATCCCATTAAGCTTGGGTCAAGTTTCAATGCATCTTATATTCATTGTAGTATAATATTAACATGTCACCTAAGGTATGAGATGTTTTATTGAGGTAAGAGGTTATGAAAAAGGATGTCTTATACTCAAAATTGGTGTTTGTCTTGGTTTTGACCTAAATAAAACCTTTAACCTTAACTATGTGGATTAATATTGACACACATGATTGGGATCTTATAATTTAGGGCATGCTCTAATGGATCCCATTAACCTTGGGTCAAGTTTTAATGTATCTTATATTCATTGTAGTATAATATTACCACATGTCACCTAATGTTATGGGATGTTTTATTGAGGTAAGAGGTATTTGACCTAATTTATTGAGGTAATAGGTATTTAATAAGTAAGAGGTATTTGACCTTAATTTACAACAACAATAGTTTTCCCACTACTGTTATAAACCAACCCATTAATCATTAAATTGAACTATGGAGGTCTCACATGCTAAAGCATCTAGCTTGTGACTTAATAGCAACCTTTACTTTAATCTATCTAGATTAAGATTAAGTATGAAAATAACACTAATTTAGTATATAATTTTTTTTAAATGATATGAAAAAGTGAAGGATATTTTATACAACCCCAATAAAATGCAAATATTTACTCATGGTCATACTTAATTTATATTCTTATATAATATTAGTGTGTCATAGAGTTACTATTTTAAATATTTTAATATTCACCACATCATATTTTTCCATAAAAATATGAGAGTTATAAATAAATAGGGATATTAAATATCTCATGGTAATAAATGATACTTTAGAGGTACCCATAATGCTAAGGGATTTTTTAGTGGGACCTAGGAAAACCTAAGAGTATTAAAAATTGATGTTTGGGTGGTAGAAAATAAATAATAGCCTAGGATATTATTTAGAACACATGATATATGACTATTTAACTAAGGTAATACATCATGTTTACCTATATTTCTATGTATATGTTCTGTGTGAAATTGTTTGACTCATGTTTCATATGCTTTCTTTGTTTACAGTACATGCCTTTTCTACTTTTACTACTTACTTTGGGCATAATATGCTCTACATGTGTTTTTCTTACTTTTAAAGGGGGAAGTTTTCCTTACTTTTTATGTTTACTTTATGTTACTATGTTTTGAGATACTTTTGTTCCCTAAATACACACATCCCCATTTTTTGAGATTCAATGGGCACCCACTATGACCTAAATACTTTTATTTAGGGTCCTCTAAGAATTATACACTCATGACTTTGATTTTAATACATAAAAGTGTAAGGTTGTTCGCAAGTTCTACATTTTCATTAAGTTTAAACTATGAAAATCAAATCTTGAATGTTTATTTTAATTCATCTCGAACATTGGAAATCATTTTTTTGTGGTTTATTTAGACTAACTCTACTAATGTCCTTTGTTATAGTTTCCTACATTTTGTGTAATTGCAAGACTATAAAAAAATCTTTCAAATTTATTCCTATCAGGGACTTGTCTTTATTAATCAAATACAATGACATGTGGGATATTTACACTATCCAAAACCTATAGCTATTTGGAAAATATTTTCAAGTCTTCAAAGATCATAAGTTATAAGAGCTAAACAAGTCTCATTACTATGTTACATGAAGCCTTTCATGATTTAAATAAAATTCTAAGTGATCAAAGTCTCTAATCCCAAAGAACATGCAACATAATGCATTTTATTTACACAAAACCCCAGAAGCTTTTAAATCAAAGTTAATCATTTAATGGTTCAAAGTTCCTACATTCTTAGAGGCATGATATGTAGTAAATTTATATTAATCTAAAACTTCAAAAGGATTACAAGATTTTAATTTTATTGTGGCCTCTTGGTATAATACCCTGAGATTTCATGCTTTGAAAATATGACAAATGTAAAGATTCTTTTGGTTTAGAGCTTGAAATAAAAAATACTCAGTCAATGGCCTAATGGTTTCTTAGTTCTAATTTTTCATGCCTCTAAGGACCTAAGATCATTCCATGTGTCGACATTACATTAAATAGAACATTTAAATAAATGTAAATAATTTATCAAGCTCAAAAACCCATGCTTCAAAGCCTTCAATTTCTTGCATGCCCTAGGTTTCTCCATGTGGCATAGTTACATCAACTCGTAGCCCCTAAATGCATAAATCAAAGATGCAAATATAAGGGACTGAGTGAGAAATAAATGGATAAGTTTAAAAATACATAAATTACATAGCCAAATCATATAAAAGGAAATACCAACACAAAATAAAGAAGTGGGTAATTGAGAATTTTACAACTGTCTAGAATAGGATGACTAGATATGTAAAGTTAATGAGTAACTACCATTTGGAAAGAAAGCAAACTTGTTAAATTTGATTGGTAGGTTCAAATTTAAATGGGATGAAACTAGATGTCATCACCAACATTAAGTTCACTTGAACTTGGAATTAATGGCATAGACTTTAGATGATATATGAAAAATCTAAGAGATAGACAAATCACATTACCATCAATTTTCTAGCAAACAATATGATTTTGAGCTCTCCTGTGACTACAAGCCCTAATTTTATAGCCAAATTGTAGATAATTTTCCTAAAGTCAGTAAGTGAATCAAATAACTCAAAATTATGAAAATGGCCTACTCTTCAAAGCAAGCATGCATTTAGGCTCTTTCTGTCTACTCTTTTGTGAGAAATACTAAATACATGGATCCAATATTTGACAAAAGTGATCTTGAATTCAAATTCCTACACTCATTAGCACTCTATAATGAGGTGGAATTGGTGGTCCCTTATTTTACATAGAGATAATTATCTAAGGATGAAAATAAATACATTGATGACATATATCCTATCAAACCTATAGGACTTCATCAAGAAGTGGAAAAACTTGAGGTAATGCCTTGTATCAATATGCTTTGAGATTTCATTTTTATTTAAATTTGCTCTAGGGATTCCCTTCACATTAGGAAAGGTAAAAATGTAGTTTCTTATATTTCTAGGAGGGAATTTGAGATATGCTTTGAGATTTCATTTTATTTAAATTTGCTCTAGGGATTCCCTTCACATTAGGAAAGGTAAAAATGTAGTTTCTTATATTTCTAGGAGGGAATTTGAGAGATACTCTCAGTGCTTTAGGTAACATATAACTAAGCCTTAGCCAATGAATAGCCAGAGCACAACATAGTGGAAGGAAAAATTAAACAATGGATACTAAAAGGCCAAACATTAAATCCCAAAGGATCCTTCTCATCCAATGGGATTATAAAATTTAGAATACGGATTAGGATATCCATGACCCTCATCAATAGACTATATGGGTTCCATACTATCACTTATGCATAATTATAATGGGTCCTATTGATGGACATCATGCTGATCTCTGGCAAAATTATTTCCCTATGAGAAGTTATTAGTTTTTAAATAAAATATTAGATGTATAAAGATGAAAAAAAATTGGTGAATGGAAATTTTTATATGATGTCTTACTTATTATATGTAGTCCTATCCACAGTTAAAAGGGTAAATGAATAATTATGGAAACAATCAATTGAATATGTTAAAAACATAATTTGTGAAGACTACTCATTCATGTTTGTTTACATATTCATTTTTAAAATTAATAGGATCTATCTATAGCTATATATTCAAATATATCAAGGTATTCATAGCATACATATGCCTAGGTTATGTGAAAACTTGAAAAGAACCATTGAGAAATAGGGGGATTAATGGTATTACCCTGATGTAACAATTATCAATGTCTAAGGGACAAATGTACCTCATTTTTTCTTACCTTGCCATGTCTTTAAAAAAATTATAGATTAGGAAAGAGCATACTAAATATATAATATCATAGATGAGGAGCTTAACCAAAAACATTTGTTTTATTAATTTACACCTCTTTTGAGTATTGGCCATCTCCAATACATGGTATGACCTTACTTTATTCAATTAGGGAAGGTGAGAAATAGATATAATTTTGATAATGCATAGATTAGATAAAGGGAATCGAAAAGGAAAATTAGAAACTACCACCAATATGTTAGGTATAAGAAGAAATTGAACTTGAAATACAATCACCAGGGATATGAACATGATGTAATTTTATTAAATTCATCAAATGAATTTGAAGTATGTATAAGGATTAAAAAAGAACAAATTTATTTGATGGTAGCTCAAGGTATATAATATAACCAAAGATTAATAGGGAGTAATAAATTGAGATTGTAGTGCAAGCCTAGAGTGCATTGAGCCATCAATGGCCCCCAAATCAACCATAGTATTTAGTAGGGCCAAGCCAACCCTCTCATACCAAAAAAGAGATAGATCCATAATAGGATGGGTCAAGTGATCAAATGGAGGGAATCATCTAGATAAGGAAATGAATTCTCAAAAATATTCTTGTTCTTGAATAGATCCTACTTATTCAGTTTTCACTACTACACCTTTGGGAAAGCCATTGTAGTGGAGAGAACTACATCTCTATACAACAAGAATAAGTATAATTTTTTATGACATATCTATTACCTCTCATAACTATGATGCAAGTACATATTCTAGAGTTTCTAAAATGTTCTTTCTCATATCTTCCATCCACCTCCATCTCTTCAACCAATTCCATCTTCATCCACTCCCCTTTTGCTATTGTTGTTACACCTCCCATTCCATCATCACCACCTACAGTAGTAGTTCTTACTACTGTAGTTCCCTTAATTATTTAATAATCTCACACACTTTATATCCATCCTATAACCACATAATGAAGGAGATACAAAGTCCTCCCAAACCCCTCCATAACTTAGTAATTATAAGAAAGGCCATATTTTAGTCTAACTAATATAGAGTAATCACATACTAAGGAGGAGGAAAAGGAAGAATAATAGGTGATATCCTTGGTAAACTATGTCATGAATGATGAAGATAATGTAAATATTACAACAAAAGCAACATATAAGGTGAGTGAGGAATCTCTAGGTGAGGAAGATAATGAGGTTTAGTTGGAAAAGGCCAAGTATCTGATCTTGGGAAGTATACATGAAGAAAAAATACTAGTTGTTACCCTAGACCAACCAATACTCATAGTGGAACAAAGTCAAAATATAAGTGAGGTGTTTTCCTCTTTAGTTTTTTTGTTTCAATTATAGGTACTTCATTAGTATCTAGTTCTTTTTATTATCTACTATATCAGCATCTACCCAAATAAGGACTCCTAATAAGGAAATCCATTTTGAATTTCTATAAATTATTTATATTTTTGATTTGAAAATACCACTAGTCTCATAAAAACCTTCAAAACAGCTAGAACTACCTATAACACAAACATATCCTATAGAGTTATCCACATTATCAATTAAAAATACTCTTAGATTGATTAAATTCATAGCTAAGGTAAATCCACTGATGGATCCCTCACTGTTGTAGAGGATTGAATACCTCCATATCAGTTTTTGATCCAACTAAATGTTACATTACCAAATTATATGTTGACTCCTCTAGTTAGAATTTATCTTATGACACCTCCATTCTCTACCTCAGAAGCCCTTATTCCCTCAAGACAAGAAGTCAAAATTATTGTTCCCAAATGGGTTAGATATATGTAGGGAAAGTAAGACGAGAGGCATAATTTAGTTGTTACTAAATTACCTACAATCTCAAATAGATTTGATAGGTATTTTGGGACAATATAAAGGATGAGGAAGAATAAGGCCTTAAATATATATACAAGACAAGGAATGGAATTTGAGTAGTGATAAAATCTATTTCCCCTGGCCAAGAAAGCTAAAAAGAATCCTAGTGATCCAAATGAATATACTGAACATTTATATAGTTTTGTGGATTATACTAGGGAAGTAATGAAATAGATATATAAAATTAAGGAAGAGGCATAGTAGTTGATACTTCAAAATCAAATCTTACATGCCTCTTGTGGAATTGTAGATAGCATATAAAGTGTAACTAATCAATTATATAATATTTTTAGAAGTATTTGGGTTTACAGAGGAGACAACTAGTTAGAGAAGGAAAATGATCTTAAGTTGTGGCACTAGATGAAGGAATATGAAAAGACACTTACATTTTTGATCTAGTGTTTAAGGAGTAGTTATTTTAACTAGTTAAATTGATGAATAGTCAAGATGCAACATGGGAATTAAACTATGTGGTTAATAAAAGGGATGTTTTTCTCTCATGGCATGACTATATAAAATATAAATTGGTACATATTGTGGAGAAGGAGAACCAATCCTTATAAAATTTGAATGACATGAGGGTCACTGAAGCGATAGCCTTTATAGGAAAATTAGTCAACATGCCAAAATTTGAGACCCTTCTTTAAGTATCATCAAATGACTTTAAGAAGGAAGTCAAATGCATTGTATATAATACCAATGATGAAATTTTAAAATTGATAAGTTTTGAAAAGGATATAATAACAAAATTAGAGGCCTTAGGAATTGATTTTAAGATCTTATAAGTGGATCATACATAGTTTCAAGCCTCTTTACTAACAATATTTTCAAGCCTCTTTACTTAATTTTGGTGTTGTTCAGAGGGAATTCAAAAATTCCCATGCATTATTTTAATAACTTAAATCTAATGAAGGAACTTCTAGGTTATTTCCTAGTACTCAACCAGCTATAATTACTACTAATTCAACAAAAAAATTCTAATTTCATGGATATGTCATCATTCATACTCTAGGTGGGCTCCTCTTGATCCCATAAGGAACAACATTGGCTACTACATTTCTTCCAATTTTCACTCTATAATATTCTTCAATTAGCAGTGCCACATCAAGACCTTGATAAATATAGAATATGTACTTGTATGTTGTGTTTAAGTTAAAAATTTAGTTCCAAATTTACATTGATTGTATATATTGTATTTTTTGTTGTAAAATTTTATTTTGCACTGACTATTGTACATGCATCCTTTGCATGAGATTTTGATGGAAGTCCTATTTTTGGATATGTATTTTTACACTTCACTTGAGTGAAAGGCCTTCCCTATCCCAATCTATTTATACTTGTGTCCTCTAATTTGAAAAAGAGGCTAATTTTGGCTATTAAGATTAATATCAAATTCTGAGAAGTTCTACAATTTTAGTCATGATGTGGAAAACTTTATTCTTCTTCAACTTGTGGATTGTGTAATATGTTCTATAATTTTAATTTCTTATTATTTTGTTTGTTTACGATTTATATATTATATATATAGTTAAGTATGAATCCCTTTTACATATAAATCATAATCCCCCTTGTAGATGTGCTACTTCAGTCTACAAAACATGCCAATCTTTGATTTTATATGTTTAAGTATGATATATTTTAGTTCCCTGTGACTTATAACTATATGTTATTGTTGGTGTGCTATAATATCCTAGATGAAATATATAATTATTCATAGTGAGATACCTCTAGTATGAATCCCTTTTACATATAAATCATAATCCCCCTTGTAGATGTGCTACTTCAGTCTACAAAACATGCCAATCTTTGATTTTATATATTTAAGTATGATATATTTTAGTTCCTTGTGACTTCTAACTATATTTTATTATTGGTGTGCTACAATATCCTAGATGAAATATTATTTTTTGATTTCTTGTCCAACCTCTAGTTTAAGTTTTGGTCTAGGAAAATTTCATCTAGTGTGTTCCATAAACCTCATTTTATTCCCTATCTTTCCCTATTTTTTAGTTTAATTTGAAGTCCTATCCACCTTAGGTTAGAAACATAATTATTCCACCCATATCAAATTATATGTATATTCACACACAATTGTCCCATCCATGGTAAAAAAACTTCCTCACTAATTGTTATTCTACCAACGGGTTGTTTACATAACCCAATACCTAGTAACTCATGATTTAGAGTGAATACTTTAAACTGATCCTAAAACATTATAGGATACCTCATAAAAATATAATTTAGTGCGCATAAAACCCAAATCAAATTAAATTATTATGGCACTAGGAGGGCATGAAACTCCACCTATATTTTATTTGAAATAAATCACTTGAGTTTCACTATAAGCATCCAAAATATTAACAAGGTCAACCTTAAACACTAACTTATTATTCCCACTTATGGAAATACATATAAAATCTAGGTCATACAAAGGAGTTAGGAGGAAAACCTAGGTTTAATAATTATCACTAGGTAGACAACCCTATCTTACACAACTCCCGATGGCCTAACCCCTACCTCTAGATCAGGATCCAAACTAGATAATTATATCTTACATCAATGTCATTAAGGTTGTCCATGATCTACCTATAAATGCTAAGAAGTATCTTCCTTCCTTTTCTCCCTCTAGATTAAGAACGTTTGAAGAGCATATTAAGGCCTTTAAAACTAATTTAAGGATATTAAATGTAAACCATAAATACATGGCATGCAAATTAGTCTATTCCCATTCACATTGTTAGATGTATCCTATGAATAGTTTTTTTATTATCCTATAAGGTTCAATCACCTCTTAGGAAGAATTTTAAAACACCTTTTCAACACAATTTGGCTAATCACTAGTGTAAGTGTTATTTATCAACACATTACAAGCATGAGGGGAGTTAAATGAGCCAATCCAAGCCATTTATGATAGATAATAGAAAATGCATATCAGACTTGACACTTCTTACAAACCTAATGAGATATTATCCCTCAAAATGCCTAATAATTATCTAGACCTGGTGACCATTTTATTTATATATAGATATGTTTCTATTGATACACTAATTTTGGCTTATGTCGAAGCTATCAACATAGATAAATAATTGAATCCTCAAATAAAATATTTAGACCTATTCAATCTTGTTCCTATTTTTATGTATTTCATTATAATTCAAAATTCAAATTAGAATAATGTATCCCAACACTAGAACTAAGTGTATAACCAGTTGCCTTTAACCTAGGCTCCACCCAATTACCATCTTGTCTTCTTAAAAATTATACACCTAACCTGAAAAACCTAAATCAATCATTAATACTAGTTAATACTACTATATTATAGGGTTCCAATTTTGATTCCACAAGAATAAAACTAGAATCAATCTAGAGGATGGTATAAAAATTGATCAATAAGTTTATGAACATATATTAACACATGGGTAACATTAAAAGACATAATAGTAATCAAAGATTTTGATTTTAGAGGTACAATAGACCTTTCAATAGGTCTAAGAACAATACAAAACAACATCCACCTAATATAATGCAAGATATAAATATCATAGAAACAACCCTTCCAAATTGGTGTTGAATTCATAAGGTTACTCAACATTGTGAGTTAGAATACATCAAGTTATGCATAGCCTTCGAGATATTTCCAAAGGTTATAGAAAAATAAGAAGAATATATGCATCAAATAGAACCTTTTTCCTTTATTTATCTTTATCACTCCATTACAATGATGGTATTTGAGACCTATGATCTGCCATTTATAGAAGAGGATGGTAATGAACTAAAAGATAATACATATGAGATCCATGCATTCCATTAGTCTTAAGATAATAATTACAATATAAGGATAAAATAATGTATTACTAATTCAACACTTTTAAATCATAATTTTACTAATCCTTTAGATTATAAGGTCAACAACAATCCACCTCCCCCTAAGAAAGATGATAATTTACATAGTGCATAACCGAAAACTAAGCCTAGGTACAACATTTTTGAGGACATGAAGAAGAACAAGACCAATATCACCTACATGAAATGGCTCAGATCACTAAACAAAGAGAATTATTGCTCAAAGCATTAACTATGAGATCCTCTATATCAGACAAATCCAAAATTATGCATACAAATGTGATAGTATTTAAAGATAAAATTCAAGTACCATTATTTCTTCTAATTATTTTAATGTTAAAAAAGAACATGTAAAACTACTTGGTTGACTCAAGTGTCTTGGCTAATGTGATCCTAATATCTATGTGAAAGAAGTTAGATTTGACTCTAGATAATTTAAAGAGGGTGGTCCTAAAATTGGACAAGTCTTATGTCTCATGTGCTAGAAAATTAATAAATGTGTGCATTTAGTTGTCATTTAAACTATGTGTGTAAAATATCATTGATATTTTAGTCATAGACATTCTAGAATCATATGACCTATTATTGAGTCTAGATTGGTCCAACACACTAAATGGGTACATAGACACTGATGTTTCCCACATGTGGTTTCCCTAGAAAGGAATGGAAAACTAGATCAAAGTGGATATAAAATGAAAGATGTACCTAATTATTAAATGAAAAAGAGGAATTTATGACTTCACATGCAAGATTTTATACATTCACTTCCAACTAAGAGATGCATGAACAAAAATTTTAAGGTCCATCTTAGTTATAGACTCTCTATTTAAATAGATCTAGATTAAAATAAGGTTATAGTGTGGGCATAGCCCTGATAGATCTAGATGGTAAGAAGTAATTTGTTACTTACAGGTTGTAAATCCCATGAAATAACAACAAAGTATATTATTAAGTTTTGATTCTAGGCTTGAAGTTTTCTCTCAAACACAATGTTAAGAAGCTATAGATATTTGGTTATTTTGAACTAATGGTAAATAATATTAAAATTAAGTGTCAGTGTAAGCTCACCCACTTACATAACTATAAAAGTTGAGTGTGACACTTGATGGAGTCCTTTAAATGATTCAACATCAAATCCATCCCCAGAGATGAGAACTAAACAATCAACTCGCTAGCAGCTTTAACTACTAATTTGAAACCATTTCAGGCATCCAAGATGCAAAATTTATTAGTGGAGTTGGTCCTTTTCCCCTTTGTCTTAGGTAATATGGACAACTTTTAGGTGTTCGAATATGACCACCAAATCATGCAATAAATGAAAAAACTCTAGAGATTTTGAAGATCATATAATAGATGAGAAATATGTTAAACCCATGTATGGTGAAGACTTGGGGGAAGATGGTGTTTTGAAATTAAAGGATAACCACAATTATTTGGTAATGGTCTCCTTAGAATGATATTTTGATCTAGACCCCAAAGCTCAAAATAAGAGACCACCAAGAGTAATTGAATTAGATTTTGTCAAAGAAAAGTTGGAACTGACCAACACCCTCAGTAGGTTAATGTTGCTCTCAAATTGAGAAACCAAAACTAATATACCTATTGGTAGAATACAAATATGTGATATCCTAGACATAACAAGACTTGAAAGTCTTCAAACCTAGAGTCATTACAGAAATGATCCCACTGAATCCATATCATAAGCCTTTCAAATATAGACATGGACTAGTGAATCAAATTAAGTAACCTTTAATTAAAATGAAATTATACATATTGTTAAAGGCCAAAATTGTCTTCCCAATTAGGCACTCTACTTTGGTAGCCAATTGGTACTAGTTAGGGAAAAGAATAGGGAAATCAAACTCTATGTTAATTTTAAGAACCTAAATATAATATCAAAGAAAGACAATTACCCCATGAGATGAGGTAATTAAAATGGTAAGTGGATAAGAGATGATGTCTTTCTTCGATGGATTCTCTAGTTACAATCAAGTAATTGTAGAGGCAAAGGATTCTATGAAGACTACCTTCATAATACAGTGTTGAACTTTTGCATATAAAAGGATGTCATTTGGCCTGATTAATGAGGATTAACTTTCTAGATGGCCATGGATTTTGTTTTCTAAGAGATAATTAGGAAGCATATCATCATATACATGAATAACCTCACTTTTTTATCTAAAGACATAGTTGATCATGTACACCATCTCCAAAATGGGTTTGATAGATTTATAAGGTATGGAGTATCATGTAATCTCAATAAAAACATCTTTGGAATTACTGAAGGGAAACTTATAGGTCATGTGATCATTAAAAATGGGATCTCTATTGATTAATATCTAGTTCATGCCATATATAAGTTGATGCCTCTTAACAATAAAAAGGAACTGAAGTCCATCTTTGATAAGATTAACTTTGTGATAAAATTCATTTATGGATCAACAAACATTGCCAAATCATTAAACGTTGTTCAAAAGAAAGATGTTAATGTAGAATGGATAACAGAAGCTTGGAGAGATTTCCAAGACATCAAGACTACTATTACTCAACTCCTAATTCTAATTAGTCTAAACTTCAATAAATAATTCTATATTTATTATTTCACTTCATAACATATTATAGACACTGTGTTGACATAAATGGTAGATGATAATAAGCATCTCATTTCTTTCATGAGCAATAATCTAAAGGATGCAAATGTGAAATACTCTATGATAAACAAGTGTATTTATGCCTTGATAAAAATGGTGAAAACATTTAGACACTATATTCTATGAAATAAAACATATTCCATTGTTTTATATCCTTCTATTGAGCCCACACTTCGCCATAATGAACTTGGTGAAAGAAGAGGAAAATGAATGGCCAAACTTTAGGAGTTTGACTTTGAAATTAGGCTAGTCAAGATGGTAAGAGGATAGGAGATCATCCAATTAATGATTGAGACTGATCCATGGATCAGTATTGAATAAATTAATGATATTCAAGGAACTAGTGGTGAGTGGTACACTCAAATAATCCATTCCTTGCGCATAGGTACATGCCCCCTAGA